>JAUTXW010003062.1:0-52326 GCA_030620095.1 Kuschelorhynchus macadamiae
CATTGTGACGAACTTTTTGCGTTTTGGCAAGGTTAAAGTTACAAACAATGTTCCGAAACTAGTGACAAATGCCGAGGATAATGTAATAAACACATTAGTTTATTTCCACGCAAACCCGCAAAGTTCAATACCGCCTGCAGAAAACGATTTGGGAATTTCTTCTTCATCTGTCCAAAGAACCTTGAGCGAATATCATATGCACCATTATTCCTTCCAAAACATGCAAGCCTTGAGACCTGGTGACTACGTCTGACGAGTAGAATTTTGCGAATTTATGTTTTTCGAAAAATTCAAGTAGACCCTCAATTCCTTTAAAAAGATTTGGACCGATGAAGCGAAATTTTCTAGAGAAGGAATAACAAATAGAAGAAACGAACATTTCTGGGCAGCAGAAAATCCGCACGCTTTACGCGAGACGCGTTCTCAAGAGAGGTTTAGCTTCAAAGTTTTCGGTATAGTATTAAATGATCAGGTGCGGTACTGTATTTATGAAGACAATTTAAACAGTGATAAGTATTTGGAAATTCTACGAGGGACAGTTTTTGAATTTATAGAAGAAATTCCTATTGGTGAGCTGCAAAATTATTGGTATCAATTAGATGGGTCACCAGCACATAATTCCGCTGCAGTTTATCTCCAATTATCTCGAATTTTTGAAGATCGCGGGATTGGTCCCAATGATCCTTGGAAATGGCCCCCGCAATTGCCTTATTTAACACCCCTAGACTTTTATTTATGGGGATTTATCAAAGGTAAAGTCGACGCCTCCCCAGTAAATAACCAACAAGATTTACTGGACAGGATACGAACAGCTTTTGCCGAATTAGAAAACGAACAAATTCAACGGGCCACAGCCACTGTACAAAGAAGAATTGAAATGTGTCTTCAAATAAACGGACAGCATATAGAACATTTGTTATATAATTCAATCTTATTATTTTATTTATTTATTGTTGATTGTTAGATTGCTATAATTTTTAAATTCACTAAAACAAGTTTAGAACAGTCTCGAACTTAGTAGATACAGTTAAAAATAGTGTAAACAACTTATTACATTTTTTAAAACTTTAACTTTTCCGAAACGAAAAAATTTCGTTTCAATCCTCTTCAATTTTCTCTTGTTTATTGGCGATAAATGAGGATGTTTTTCATTAAAAACATGGCACGTTCTCTCCAATATTTTGTAACATTCTCCGCGAATATAAAATAAATTGAAAATATCAAGCTTTTGAGTGTTATTTTATTTTAATTTAAAAGTTTCAAATCAGCTGTCATGTTGAATAGAAAAGCACAACAATTGTTTTTCCATGGCTTACTACGGGAAGGTGTAAGCATTTAGCAAATACATATGATAGTTTAATAAAAACCTGATTATTTCGAAAGTGGTTACGAATAGGTATAGGGAACCTTAACACAGTTCGATAGAAAATGAAATTCTACATTTGATAGTGCATAAAGTTATAGGGTGTCCCATTTAAAAAAAAACGGACTTTAGCGGCTTTGAAAATGTGAATGTTTGCCGCTAAATTTAGGACACCCTGTATAAAAATAGACAAATTCAATAAAAAAAATAGAAACCTAAGATTATTTACCGATCGTCTGCAAAATATGAAGATTATATCTTCAAAACTTACAAAAATATGAGATTTTAAAATTTGGTACCCCGAAGTCTCATTTTTGGTTCAAGGTCAAGTATCTTAAGATCGCTTGAACCTAGGTATAGGACATGCTACATAAAATAGCATTAAAATTCTCCGTAGAATCCAAAAATATCATAAAATACAGGGTGTTCCATTTAAAATAAGCAAGTTGATACCACCTCCCGGTTAAACCGGAAGTGACAGGAAGTTGAAAATATTTCAAAAAAGAAGTACCACTTGACCTTACCGTAATCCCCAAATTTGAAATTTTTATCTAAATGGCGTCATCAAAAACTTTTAATGAACGGGTTGTTTGAATAACCCTGTATATTGGATCTTTTTAAACATTTCTATTTCTATGGAAATATGTGAAATATTTAAAAATAAATGAATGTTTACTGACAGACTAACCATTACAAAATATACATGATAAAATTAAAATAAATAAAAAAATAACATAACAATATTAAACGAACAGATCTATATAATATAATCTCCCCTTCACATCCCTTACATGTGATAAACCAAAATTAAACATGTCCAAATCACAACAGTATGTATTTGCCAAATAAGAGGCTCTATTAATAAACGATCTTTTCCCGTAGTTAGTTCGATGGTGGATAATATTAAAAAACTCATGAGTGCAAAGACATCGCTGAGGTACATTAATCAAGACCATTTCTAAAAGTTGAGAGGGCAATCTATTTCTGAATTTATAATCTTATATAAAGTATAAATGCCTATACACTTCCGACGTTGCTTTAAAAGAGATAGTTGAAGCAATCTGATTATTTCTGAGTATTCTATATGGTCGAAGGAATTGACATTTTGAAAGCAATAAATCTTAATAACTTTCGTTGCATCCGTTCAACAAGGTCAATATGAACTTTATAACACGGTGACCAAACCTCATTTGCATATTCCAAAGTAGAATGAATATATGAACAATATATATCCCTAAGCGTTCTTTTTAAAAATCCGGAAGTTTTTAAGGCCTCACACTCAGCGACGGAAACCTGGTGTGTCATATCAGAAAACTGTGTTTTTCGACCTTTCGGTGGACATAACTCGGTGACTGTTAGAGATAGGATATTGAATTTAATATGTATTTTTTAGAAGAGATGTGGATCTCGAGATTTGTTTGAAACATTTTTCTGTACCACCTTTGAAACCGATCTAAAAGATACATTACGACTCAGCAGCATGGCTTCTATTGGGCTTAGGCAACTATCAGAATTTTATAGTTGAAGCTCTCTTCGTGTAAAGTGGGTGATGCAGTGTATGCCACCCTCGGTTTCCCAAGAAATTTATTTATTTATTTTTATTTATTTATTTATTTCAATCAGTACACTACAGAAATAATATTTCCAAATGGCACTACTAAAAATTAGAATAAAATTACATGTCAGTGATATCATTTAAAAATAGTCAGGAGTATATAAGAAAAAGAAACACGACACTTAAATGTTTAGACAAAAATCAAATTAAAAACTATCAAACTGATAGGTAAACCTTAAAATAATAGCTAGTCATTTTTTAGCGGAGCCAATGTTATGTCAGAAAATGTACAAAATAAAATTTCCAAATAGAACACAAATACACTACAATTCTATAAACTAAACAATTTAAAATATAAACTAAACAACAATTTAAAATACAATGCGTTTTATTTGATTTATCGACATATTAAAGATGTCAATATCTGTAAAGTTTTTATTAAATATATTACACATTCTGTCGACAACAGCCTTTTGTCCGTAATTAGTTCTGTGTATTAAACAATTGAATAAGAGTCTTTGGCGAGTATTTCTGTTAGGTACACGAAAATTTATTGCTTGTAAGAGTTCTTCACAGTCCATGTGCCCATTAACCAGCTTATGAAGGAAAAATAAAAAGCTGTTTTTACGCCGAGATTCTAGGCTAGAGTATCCAACTAATAATAAACGAGTTTCGTGTGATATGTCAGTGTATGGTATATGTTGCTTAAATAGAATAAACTTCACAAATTTTGACTGTACTCTTTCTAAACGATTTATGTGGACTTGATAAATTGGTGACCAAACAATAGACGCATATTCCAATATACTTCTAACCAATGAATTGTACAGTGTCTTTAGAGCTTTGATGTCCTCTATATATCTACAATTTCTTTTTAAAAAGCCTAACATTCTAAAACTTCTAGCAACTATCCTATCAATATGTTGATTAAAACTCAGCTCACGGTCAAAAATTACACCTAGGTCGTTATATGTTATTGCAGATTGCAGAGCATTATCACAGAGAGTATAATGAAATATCACAGGCATTTGTACTTTGTAGAATCTCATGATTTTACATTTATTAACATTGAGCTTCAAATAATTACGTTCACACCAATTATCCAGTCTATTGAGATCATTTTGTAACATTTCAGAGTCACTGATAGTTTTTACTCTTGCAAACAATTTCAAATCGTCAGCATATAGTAGACATTTACAGAACACAAAATTACAAGTAATGTCGTTCACAAACAATAAAAACAATATTGGGCCCAGATGAGATCCTTGGGGAACTCCCGAAGTAACATCAATTTCACCAGAAACAGCACCAAACAATTTAACTGTCTGTTTTCGAGAAAAAAGGTAGGAAGCGATCCACGCCAGGTAGGGTCCACACACCCCTAAGCATTCAAGCTTACACAATAAAAGTTTGTGACACACACTGTCAAACGCTTTTGAAAAGTCTGTATAAATGGTACCTACTTGATTACCCTCCTCTAAGGCACGTACGAGGAAGTCCTGTACCTGTCCTGTAATTATCCAACATTGGTATCAGCGGCGTCTATTTGAGTTGGAAGTAACATCGAGTGTTCCTCAAGGATCCCACATTGGACCAATTTTGTTTCTCCTATTTGTAAACGATGTGGTGTCTTGCTTCAACCATTCCAATGTGCTTCTATATGCTGATGACCTGTTGTTTTAAAGTGTTGTTGACGCGAACAGTAATCACCTTCAACAAGAGCTTAATGACTACTCTGACTGGTGTAAGACAAACTGTTAGCTCTGAACATCAAAAAATGCACGGTGATTCGTTTTTCGAGACGCCACTCTACCAGGGAAATGGTTTATTCAATATGAGAAGAAGTTGTGTCGTCTATCAATGATTTGGGTGTAATCTTCGATAACTCCCTCTCTTCTAATCTGCACATTGAACAAATGGTGCTGGAGGCTTTTAGAATGCTAGGATATACAAGTATCTGTCTGTACAAAGTATTTTGGAGTACTGTTCTGTTGTTTTGTGTCCTTCTTATCATTTCTACATCAACCTGATCGAAAGAGTTTGCAAAATATTTGTAATACAAACATCATTTCCCCTCTCCTCCCATACGACACCAGACTTCTGCTTTGTGACATGAGGAGCTTGGAGTATCGTAGAAGAGATGCCACGGTGCTGTTCCTTTACAGGGTTCGGAATGGATATATGGGCTGTGAAGTATTTATTGAATCTGTCCTCTTTTATGCACCGATCAGATGTAGGAGACAGTTCCGGCTCTTCTTTGAGAATCCACAGAGGACTAATTACACTGGCCGACAAAAAAAAAATTTTTGTTGTAACACAAATCAGAATAGAATAATCTAATAGAATGGACTTATCCAAATACGAAAATGACAAATAGAAAGTTGTAGCACGTAGGGTTTTCTTGTTAGAGTTGTAGAACCATATCGAATGTTACAATACTTAATATCTACAGAAAAAATTATTTCAGAAAATTCTTACCCCTGTCTATTGACTATGTTTACAGTTTTCGCCTATTAAACATACCATACATCTAAGAGAAAAGCAAACGAGAAAAATATTAACTTAAAACACTAATTAAACTTTATTGTTTCCGTTTATGAGGTGTCCTATCTTCTCTCTTCAAAAACCAACAGTAGTCACCCATCATGGCTGGATCCATCGTCCTTGGTACCGAATTTCCATTGTTCTGATATCTTGGTGAAACCTTTCACCCTGCTCGTCACTAACAGCTCCCGAATTTTTATGAAAAAATGACAGATGGGAATGGAGGAACTGAATTTTTAATGACATTCTGACACCAAGCGCTTTATAGGCATCTAAGAGTTCATTAACTAATTGTTCATAATTTCCATCAATATAGTTGCCTAAAAATCCTCTTACTACATTAACAAATGAATTCCATGCTCTGAGTTCCTGCCTGGTAAGCTTTTCCGTAAAATTGACATCGTCCAGCAATTTTCTGATTTGTGGCCCAATAAAAATGCCTTCTTTTAACTTGGCATCACTAACTGGGGAAAGACAGGTCTTAGGTATTTAAATCCATCACCATCTTTATTCAAAGCCTTCCCAAAATTTTTCATCAGCCCAAGTTTAATGTGAAGAGGAGGCAAAATGACATTTTTGGGATCAACAAGAGGTATAAATTTAACATTTTGAGATCCTGGTTGAAATTCGCTTCTTTCTGGCCAAATTTTTGATACATAATGCTGATTTATTGCACGACTGTCCCATAAACAAAGAAAACAGCAATATTTTGTAAATCCCCCCTCAACAATCAAAGTACCACTAAAATCGCCACATATCTGCCATTTATACCTATTGTAGTTTATTTTATCCAAAATCGTGCGCATATTTTCATAATTTTCTTTCATTGCAACTGAATGGGCAACTGGTATAGAGAGTTTTAAATTTCCATTATGCAATAACACAGCTTTTAAGCTATATTTAGATGAGTCTATGAATAAGCGCCACTCACGGGGAGAATGTTCAATATCAAGTTCCTGTATTAAACTGTCTATATCAGTACACGCGCACAACGAATTTTCCATACTGTAGAATTCGGAAAACAGCATTTCTTTTCTGAAACTCGTAATTTTTGTTTCTTTGGCCAATAGGTTCCATTCCTTAAGACGGGAACCCAGAAGTTCTGACTGTTGCTTGGATAACCCCAAATCACGTACTAAATCATTTAATTCACTTTGAACAATCAAATGTGGCTCGCAGGAACTGGGACCTGTGGTAACAGTGGGATCGGTGCACTGCTCTTCTGAGCTGCCTGATGATGCGTTATCTCCATTATCTCCCAAATCAATAGCTTGCTAATTTAAAGGCGCAATCGGCACTGGCAAATTTGCATTATGAGGAACAGGTCATACGGCAGATTGCAAATTTGGATATTCTATATTGTGCTTTCTCTTTTTGGAATAACCTTCAGTCTTTGTCAGGCAAAATTAACAATCGTCAGAATGATTGGTGTGTTCTCGCCATACCATTGGAACTGCAAAAGGCATACTTTTTCTCTTTCCCTTCATTCACTGCACCAATGATACACTACAAGTAACACAGCACACATGGGGAGCCCACCGCTTATCTTGATCCTCAATTAACACACCAAAATATTTAAAGTAGGCTTTTTTACATTTTCGGAAAATGGCCTGGCTTGTGATTTCACCAGAAATTCTCCACAAATATAACGAAATTTGTCAGGAGAAATTTTGCAACTTCGGCGCGTTTGACTCGACATTCTCGTCTTCACATAAACTTGCTTATCGATACACAGAAAACCACTCAATTCGAAACTCAACAGAAGAGTGATGTTTAACGTTTATTGTATGTCTAATGTTGTAAACAACCTAGTCTAGGTAATTTTTCAGTTGTAAAATGAACCCATTTTAGACGCTCCACAATAAAATTGTTTACCTTGCCAATATAAAAGGTTCTAATTAGGTTATTAAAAAATGGTATTTCTATTGTGAAAATAATGAGCTGGCCTGTGTTAGAAAAATCTTGTCGGCCATTGTTATGGTTTCAATGCATTTAAAGATCGGTTTTTCGGAAATTACGACAGACATTTTTCGGATGAGTTTCGGCGCTTTTAGGAGAAGTTTGCTGTAATGATTAATACTCTTAAATTGTTAAAATGATTGGTTTGTTATTTTTATTTCTTTTTTTTCTGTTTTTCTTGTAGACTTGTACAGATATTTATATATTTTTATACTTTTCTGTTTCGAGTTATGAATACAATTAATAAGAAACTTGACTTTGTATTTTGTACTATGTTTTTTGACATACCATTTGGATGTTGACTCTGTAGAGTATGTTATTTGAAATAAATAAAAAAAAATAGTGTGTATTAATGTCTTGAAGGTCTTCTGAAAATCTGTATAAACTGCATCCACCTAGTTACGAGATTCCAGTGAATTTACTAATTTGTTTGCTTAATAGCATATAAATTAGCAGTTTTGTAAGTGTTGATCTCCCCCTAACCAAAGCATGCTGGCTTTCAGCTATAATCCCATTAAGTTGAAATATTAATTTGTCAGATACCAAGGATTCATGTATTTAAAACTCATTCTAAATGATTCAAAACAAAGGTTTATATATATATCTTTTATAATTTTATTCAGTACGCATCAAACTAGAAATATAACTTAATTTTCCTAAAATACATATATTATCGGCAACATTGCTTTTCTACAGACGGTACCTAGGAATGTCAATGCCACGGCACCAGGGAATTCCCGGCAGACAAAAATTTCGTATTATTTGTATACATTGTAAGAACGTGAGTGCTGAAATGCGTAAAAGTTTTCTGTTTTAAAGTATATTTTTGATTATTTGATAATGCGTTTCAAAACGGGGAAAACGAAAGACAATGTTTGGAGGTATTGCTTTTCTAAGGGTAACAAAATTTACCAGTGCAAGTATTGCTGTAAACGTTCGTTTAGAAAAAAGGACTCATCAAGCGACGACGGCAATAAATGTATTAGCATTTCGAGTAATAATTCCATCATTGCTGCCTCTGAATCAGAACGCTCAGTACCAGAAATACCACCATACCATACATCAATGCTTTTAAATATTATTAAAAACATACTTACGATAATTCCGTTTTTGGTCCACTCTTCTTGCCGATTCTGGCACTCTTTCCCGTTCTCTGGACGTGTTTGAACTTGAGTGCCAAGTTCGGTTTCGCGCTACTCGGAGTACTGGCACTTTGAGGTGATTGGAAGCTTATTATTGGAATGTGTTTAAAACCGGTGTTATACAAACATTCGGATAGTTCCAGTTTCGATGCGGTCAGGTCTCCGGATATTGAGAAGGCGCTAGAGGTAGTCGTTTCGTTGCCTTCCAGTTTCAGCGGGGAAGCAAGAAGCCTGAAAAAAAAAGCATAACCGAAATAAAAATCTTCTTTGAAATTATATTATGTATTTTGTTATGCATATCGACATGGCATATTTTTCTCATTAAAAGGACGGTTGTTGGAAATCTACACTGCAGTAGAGATTGCCTCCAGGTACCAAACAATAATTTAAGTTACTAGACTAAAGGTGTTAAATAGGTTCCAACCACCATCATTAGTGTCCCGTAAAAACGTCTTGCTCATTGCTTTCCTATGTAAACGTATAACTACGTGGTCCAGGGGCGTCCAGTCCATGAAAGCAAGGGAAGCAGTGCTTCCCCAAAAAAAATTACAAAACATCTTCTAAAATGTAATTTTTGAAATTTATTTAGTTTATATTAAAAATGCTAAAATATTATCTTAATTATCAAGCCCATAATAAGTGCGGCCTTGACTCCGACCGAGTTACAATAGAAATCGAATAGAACCTATGAGGGCCGCTAGGTGCTCTGCAGCCAAGTCTTGTATGCTTGATTTCCTGTGAATCGAGCCAGAGGTGATTGAACTTTCCACCGGCTGTTTGCAATTTTTGCATTTCAGTCGCGTGCTTTAAGTGGGGGCGGAAGCTATCCTTGGAGTAGGTTCTTTGTTTGAACGTCTATCCGTGTGTTGTATGATACGTACTTCGCGTCGTGCATGGTGCGATATGGAAGACAATAATACGGACGTGGATATGCAAATACCGTCAACTTCGGCTGTCGGTAATAATGTTAATAATAAAGGGATTTTCAACAATAAACTTCGCTGATAAGCTTCAAATCCAAAGGAAGGGCAAAACCGCCTATGAAAAATTTAACCACAAAAATGCAAAACTGTATTAGACATTTTTATCGGGAAAAACAATACGAACAATTTAAATAAACAGGGTGTGAAAATATACGTAAATTATTTTGTTGGCCATGTTTACTTTTTGAAAATGAAAACGGTCTCTGGAATAAAACTGGTTTTTCCGATTTAAACAATTTCCATAAAGCTGTAAAAAGACACATTATGTCCAAAGCGCATTTGCAGGCCGTCATAAAAGAAAAAGTCTTCGGCAAAACCAGAATTGAACAAGCCCTTAATAAACAGTTGGAAATAAGTCACCGCCAACACAATGAACTAGTCGATAAAAATAGGCAAATATTGAGAAGATTTATCGATGTTGTTTGTTTTCACGGACAGCACGAATTGGGATTTAGAGGTCATGACGAAACAAGGGTTTCTTCAAATAGAGGGAGTTTTCAAGATTTACTTAGTTTAATGGCTAAATATGATGATTGCTTAAAAAATCATTGTTGTTGCAACCATTATTCTAAAAAGAATTAAGCAGAAGATTGGCGAGGCGCGGTTCATTGCTATTGTTCTGGACGAAACAACTGATATCACTAATTTTAGTCAATTATCTATAGTAATACGCTACATTAAAACAGACGGAAGTATTCAAGAGCGATTTTTAGGTTTTAAGAATGTGTCCGAAAATCGTACAGCAGATGCACTATATACCATAGTTTATAACGTTACTAAAGAAATTAATGGAGAGAAAAAATTAGTTGCTCAAAGCTATGATGGAGCTGCAGTGATGGCAGGACGATTAGGGGGTCTGCAAGCTAAAGTTCGAGAAACTTTCCCAAGTGCTGTGTTTGTTCATTGTTTTGCTCATAAATTAAATTTAGTTTTATCCCAGTTCATCAATCACATTAAACAGTGTAAAGTATTTTTCGTTACTTTAAGTGGCATGGCTGCTTTTTTTTCGAAGTCAACAAAACGTACACAAGCTTTGGACTCCATTCTCCACAAACGATTGCCCAAAGTAGCTCCTACTAGGTGGAAGTATAATGGAAGACTTGTGTTAACAGTATCTGAAAATCGTGAATCACTGATTGAACTATTTGAGAATATAATAGAAAATAATGAAACGTGGGACTCAGAAGCAATAAATAGTTCGAGGAGGTTTTTGAACTGTTTGAAACGAGATTTTAATTTTAATTATTTGTTGAACATATTTTCAGAAATATTTCCATTCTCGGACAATGTTTTTAATATATTACAAACTAAAACAAATGATATTGCTTTTTGCCTGAAAAAAGTGATGATTTTAAGTCTATGTTAAGCCAAAAAAGAGATGACTTTGACCTATTTTGGGAGAAAACGATGACGTTAAATGTAGAGCCACAAGCCAAGCGTCTTCGAACAGACAAGGTCGGAGATGTTCAAACATCATACAGACGCCTCTATTATGAAATAATCGATCAAATTCAGCAACAAATAAACTATAGATTTAGCGGTTTAAATGATTTTAAATTCCTCGAGCTTTCCAATTTTGATGCATTTAAAGGAAAAACTTTTCCAGAAGATGCCTTTAAATCTCTTCTTCATTATAGCCAGTTCTTCGACCGAGTGTTACCGCAATCTGAACTAAAAGTTACTTACGCTAAGGAACTAATGCAATTTTTAAAAGACAAGAATATATCGCTGTAGTCCAAAAAAATGATCGAAGAATCGAATTACATTACAAATCTTAAAATTTCTTAAAATTTCACCGCACGCCCCTAGCGTGGTGCCCTCAAAGCTATTAGGTCATCACCTATTTTTCACTTATCCATGCCAAGAACCACCTTCTTAATCGGAACCCCTTTACATAGAACTATCAGCTCTTATTGTCAATATGGTTTCAGGAATAGATCTACTATCATGGCGCTATTGAACTTTGATACGATGACAGAAGTTTTTGAGGAGAGGCACTATGTTGGGATCATATTCTGCGACCTGTCAAAGGCCTTTGACTCTGTTGAGAATGAATTTCTTCTATCCAAATTGGAGCAACTGGAGAGGTTTTGATGGAAACAGTGTTCAATTTATGCACTCATATTTAACTGAGAGACAGCAGCTGACTTCCTAATCGGATGTGCTCTCAAAAACAGAATATTTATACAGTGGAGTTCATTAGGGATCTGCCCCCCTTCCAACTTTCCATTTGGCTGTTTGTTGACGATACCACTCCTGACATGATTGACAACTATCGCTCTCACTAAACTACAATCTTAATTTGATCAAGTAATGGTATGTGACAAAAAAAATGTACCTAAATACTGCTAAAACGAGCACAATGTTTTTTTGTGTAAAGGGAATTGCCAGTAGGCAATGCCGAATGATCACGCTTGTTAGGGGTACAATTAGATCCTGGTCTGACCTTCGAAAAGCACATAGAAGCAGTCTCCAGAAAATTATCATGATCGAACTTGAATTGTTTAGAAATCTATAGAAAATCCTGTCCAACTCAGCACTGCTACAGACTTTCCATCCAATATTTCAGGCTACTGCAATATACGTTATTCCTTTATGGGGCCACTCAGCAAATACAATTAAAATGTTTGGGTTGCAGAGGAAGACTGGATAACAGCAGAATTGGGATACCATGACAACGTTAGAGATGTTTTTGTAGGTCTGGGAATTTTCACTATACCATCAAATTCAAATTCAGTAACAGTTGCAGTCAAGTTTACAACTTAAAACTAGTACATGGAAAATAAAAAGAAAATGTATTGGCATCTTTACTGAAAAATAGGCAATACACAGGCACAAAATTATACAAACAGAAATATGTATTTGCAAACAAGACAGAAAACACTATTAGAAGTTACCAAACTAGACAAAACAATTCAAAAATCGGTCACGAATAAATAATAAAATAAGACTTAAATATCAAATATAATACAAGTACAATATATACATTACAAGAAGTCAAAATGAGGTTTTTTTCAAACAAGTTTCCCCTAGTGCTCCAAAAATTCATCCACTGAATAAAATACAATTTCAATTAAGAAGTTTTTTAATTGATTTTTTATTGACTTCTTATTACTTTGGTTGCTCATAAGCGCCCTGAACTTATTAAGACATTTAATACCCATATACTCTGGAGACTTCTGAGACAGTGATGTTTGACAGAAAGGCAAATGTAAATCACTTTTATTCCTAGTGTTATGCTGGTAAATAACACTTTTTGTTTCATATTTGCTTAGAATCTTTAAGATGTACTTAGTGACTTCGTAGATATATATATTGAGGGCAATGTAAGAAATCCAAGTTTTTTAAATAATTGTTTGCAAGATGTTCTTTTCCTTGCTTGGCTTATACATCTTATTATTTTTTTCTGGCTTATAAAAACCCTTTGTATGTGTGCCAAGTTCCCCCGAAAAATTAGACCATACTGAAGGTGAGAGTAAATCAGTCCGTAATACAATACCTTTAAAACATCCCCAGAGACAGTACCTACAAGAGATCTTACAATATAGCAGGATACACTTAACTTCCTACAGAGGTGATCAATATGGCACTCCCAGCTGAGCTTCTGATAGATATACAAACCAAGAAGTTTTAGGGCCCTAGTACTTTCTATGAACTTCCCTGCCACTTTTACTAGCAAATCGTAATTGGTTGTTGAATTTCTTGGAAGAAATTCCATAAACCATGTTTTCTTCATATTAAGCTATAGATCATTCATTTTACAATATGTAGAAAATTCTACAGAAGTTTTATTGCCCTTTTCGGAAAGAAGTTATAGGTTTTTATGCTTAATTAATATGTTAGTATCATCCGCGTATAGGACCATGCGGTCTGGTGTTGTGCAAAACTGTTTCATGTCATTAACATATATGTTTAACAACATGGGTCCCAGTATTGAACCCTGCGGTACGCCAACCTTTTTAAACATGCAATCAGACTTGGGCCCATCAATCACAACCATTTGCTTATGGTTTTCCAGGTAGGATTTTATCCAGGAATATGCTTTGCCACGAACGCCAATGGCAGCTAATTTATCCAGCAATAGTCTGTGATTGACAGTGTCAAAAGCCTGACTCAGGTCACAAAAAATACCCAATACGTGTTCCTTTCCATCTAGAGCTCTATAAATGAAATCCAACCAATTTTCGATAGCTGTCGTAGTTGACCTATTTTTACGAAACCCATGTTTTGCATTCCACTTAATAATTTATGATATTCTAGATAAGAAGCTAGTCTCACAGAGAATGCTGCTTCGAAGACTTTAGCCATCTGATTTTTAATGCAAATGGGTCTGTAATTGGAGATCTCAGAACTAGATCCTTTAATTTAAAAACAGGAATGTATTTAGATTCTTTTAGGGGCTTAATGTTAATAGCCCATTAACAAGATGGCTTAATGGTTCAGACAGCAAACATGAAAATTTTTTAAGCATTTTCCCTGAAATTTCATCAATGTTCGGAGTATATGTTTTGATAATTAAGCTTTGGATTTCTTCTGTATCGGTAGGATGTAAGAACATATTTGAAGAGATGTTTTCTAAATAAGCATTTTTAACAGGGCTATGTTGAAATGATTGATCCTATCTAGTAAAAAAGTCGTTAAATGAATTACATTTTACCCTTTTGTCATTCACAGCAGTGCCATCCGGTGAAATTATTTCTATTTGTTTATCCTTACCTTGATCCTTATACATTCTACTTTCATTTATGACCTTCCAACTTTCTTTATTTAAATTATTTGCGTTTTTTAATCTTTTATCATTTAACGAATGTTTTTGTTTTTTGATCGATTTTCTATACAAACTAAGAAGATATCTGTATCTCATAGTAAGAAAGGGAGAGTTGTTTAATTTTCTTAATTTATTTAATTCACATAAAATTATATGCAATTCTTTTGGTTTTTTGGAAAACCTTTTAATTGGCCTATATGATCTTTGCTTTACTTTTGTCAGTGGGAATGCCATACTGTAGTAGTTAGTGAAGATAACGTAAGTTTGATCAAATTTTTCTTTAAAATTGCTAGAATTATACATTTTGCTCCAGTTTTCATTTTTTACAATGTAAGCAAAATACTCTATATTTACATTATTTAAGATTCATTTGAAAACATATTCTTTACACTTATTTACCTCGACAAGAATTTTAAAAGTGCCTACTTGATAAGATCTAGATATATATATCATAGAAAGTGCCCATACCTCTAAGAGACTGGAGACTTGAGACCTTTGAATTTGATTTTAGTTTTTTGTTGATAACGTTTTCATCTAGATATATTACTTTATGTACATACAAACCCCAACTCGTACCTTACAAATGATACTTACCAAGATTATCCAACTAGAATAAATAGCTTTATATCATATTTTCAAGTACTGTAACATATATAGACAAACTATTAGAGCTGCAAGAGACCTGCATTATGGAAACAAATTTTCTGAATCAAATAATAAACAAAAGGAAATCTGGGGAATTGTGAAAATCTTAATGGAGAAAAAACAATAAAGTTCCTAATAATAGTTTCATAAGTACTAATGATTTTGATAATTTTATTGTTCAGTAGCCGCAAACTTGTCCGCAGTAACAGATTTCCCTATCGTTGATCCGATTAGTTTTCTAAATAGTGTTAATGTATCTGATTCATTCTATCTTTGACATGTGACCATACAAGATATTACAGACATTTTTTCAGATGGCCGTAAGAAAGGGTTCTGGATGGGATGATATATCCTTGAATATATTTTTAAAGCTGCCCGATAATGTTCTTGAAATCTTGGCGAATGCCATAAACCATTAATTTTGTGCAGGAATCTTTCCAGTAAGCCTTAAACCTGCTATTATTATTCTTATTTTTAAGGGTGGGCATATGGAAAACCCATCAAACTTTCAACCCATTGCCTTATTGCCAACACTATCGAAAATTGTAGAGAAACTGATTAAGAAACGTATGATATCAGTTTGAAAAAGTATATCTAGAACTAAATGATGGAGAAGCTGCTGCAGCGGTGTTTGGTGATTTACCAAAAGCCTCTGACTGCGTAAATTACGAAATACTGCTCAGAAAGCTGGAAATCTGTGGGTTTAGAGGTGAGGTGCTGGGTTGGTTTTAATCATATCACTTTTGATGTTCCTCAAGTCTCAGTTTTGGGTCAACTGTTCTTTCTTCTATATATTAATGACATAATACATGTCAATATCAATCACACTTTTTGCAGACAATGCTACAATTTTATAGCATAATATGGACAGCAGCAAACCGTTTAGGTACTATAAACTCTGATATGAAGAAAGTTAAGATGTATTGTAAACCGCCTCTTATTAAATACTTCCAAAACGAGTATTTTGAATTTTAAGTGCGAATTGGGAGATATTGAACTGGAAAATCAATCGATTAAACATTTAGAGGTAAATAAGTTTGTGGGGTTATACGTTGATAGTAACAATGCAGCAATGAGAGTTATCTCAAGCGAATTGAATGTAAGTATTGTTCGAAGGGCCTACTGCTCTTTAATAGAATCTCATCTGCGTTATAATATATGCTTTTGGGGAATATACTCTGGTAATTTGTTTAATATCATCTTTCATTTACAAAAGAGAAAACTAAGATATATTTGTAAAGTTCACTTTAGAGAAACTTGTAAACCATGGTTTTTAACCTCGACATCGATTTTTATCTAACAATCCACATTTCTTATGCACAAAAAAGTAATAGTAAACCCCATAAAAACATAATATTAATTTACCAATTCCAACTTCCATTCAAATTAAAAACTCAATTTTCTACAGAAGCAAGAAGTTCTTTAATCACCTACTTTTAAGTATGAGAGAAATTCAGAGTGAGAAGAAATTTAGGAAACAAGTAAAAAAATTATTGTTGAATAAGTCTTACTATAGCATTGACTAATTGTTTGACGATAATTTTAATTTTATTATTTTAATATTTGTTGTTTTTATTATTCCTTTGTTGTATGTTTATTTATTTATTTATTTAGTTATTCAATTTAGTACACTACAGAATCTACAAAAATTCTAAATGGTACTCTACTTAGCCTAAATTACAAGAAAGGAAGAAGGATAAGTTAGACAACAAAAAAAACACCATAGTCTAGATAACATACATTTAAAATCAACTATTAAGTATTCCTCTTAATGAGGTTTGACTGAGGTAAAAAATATCACAAAGAGAGAAGAATCTATTATAGTTTTAAAGTAAACGATCTGCAAAGGCGCTGAAACCATAATTAGTTCGGTGATATTGTTCATAGAATAATTGCAGTTGTCTAGTATGCCTCATTGGTACTAGAAATAAAACTAAGCTTAAAAGGCTACTACAGTTCAATATACCGTTGACAAGTTTGTAGAGAAATAACATGTAAGCATTTCTACGTCAACATTCAAAACTTGACAAGACTCACACAGTCATAGGCTGTGTTATTAGATGGAAATTTAAATTTATACAAAAGATATTTTACAAACTTACTTTAAACATTTTCAATTCTATTTACGTGACAAGCATAAAATGGAAACCATATGAGGGAACAATATTCTTAAATACTGCAAACTAAAGAGTTATATAGACACGTCAGTGCTTTTGTGTCATTCATGAGCTTAGTATGTCTTTTAATAAAACCAAGCAGTCTAAGTCCTTTCAGAACTATGCTATCAGTATGAAGATTAAAAGTCAAATCAGATTGAAAAATTACTCCAAGATCATTAAATGATGCAACATAGCAAGTTCTGATTCGATTCTGACATTTGTAAAAGCTCATAGATTTACATTTAGACACATTTATAGTTAAAAAATTAAAAATACACCTCTTCGCAAATCTAACCAGATTACACTGTAGGCCGTCAGAATCGGGATCAACAACATTATAAAACTTAAGGTCATCCATGTACAAAAGACATTGAGATGAAGTAAAACATGATATAGCGTCATTAATAAACAATAAGAAAAGAACAGGCCCCAGATGTGAACTCTGGGGAACACCCGACGTCACAAACACTTCATGTGAAACAGAGCCACAAACAATCACACGCTGACGGCGCTGAAACAGATAGGATCTAATCCACTCCAGATACTCTCCCGATATACCAACATCAGACAGTTTCTTCATCAGCAAAGAGTGGCAAATGCTATCAAAAGCTTTGGACAAGTCTGTGTAGATGCAGTCAAATTGATTTCCAGCCTCAATATTGGTAACAAGAAAGTTCTGATACACAGCGAGGTTTGTAGCAGTTGAACATCCCTTGTAAAAACCATGTTGTTCAGGTATTATGCAATTTTTAAATGTATTAAATATTTCGTCGCTAAGAATGGCTTCAAGAACTTTAGGTATGGTAGAGAGTAAAGATATGCCATTATAGTTGGCGATATTAGATTTATCTCCAGATTTAAAAATAGGAAAGAGATTAGAATTCTTCCATAATGAAGGAAAGTATCTATCATCCATTGACCTTTGAAAAAGTATTTTCAATGGATATATGAGTGACGAGCAGCAGTTTTTCAAGTTTTTTGAGTAGATGTCAAAGTCATAAGGTAAACCAGACCTTTTGTACTTTTTGTAATATTTGTTTTTTTGTGCTATAAGCTTACGTAATTCTCTGTCAAACCAACAGGAATATTTCTGACCCTTCACAGTCTTCTTAGGTACATAAACATCAATACCCTCAAAAATAACTTCGTAAAGCTTTACAACCATCATATGGACGACAGAAAGAGATTTTAGAAAAGACCAGTCAGTATTAGTGTAAAAAGTATTTAGCTGAACAAAATTAGCCCTATCAAATTGATAGAAAGTAGACTGGTTAGTATTTTTAAGTTGGGGTATATGTTGAAAGCTAAAGTAACATTCAATAGCAGGATGATAGGAATCCATGTCAATTAGAGGATCAGGGCAGAGCAAAACCTACGTTCCGACGAATTCGTCAGCAAAAATCAAGATCATTAACATCGATTTTGCCTTTCATGCATAATTTTAAAGAGAGACAAAACCGCGAGCATTTTCGTCTCTTACAACTAATATCTGATGATTTTTCTTTTGAGTGAAATTGTGACCACCTTGTGAAATTGCAGTTCCAACGTCCTCAGTTATGTTAGTGACCTCAGACTTCTTTTTCAGTTCATCATTAAGCCTGTGAATTTCTTTGGAATAGACATCATTGTCGCTTTCAAGTACTCTAATTGACGCAATCATGCTTTGGTTAAGTGTTCTTAACTCTAAGATTTCATTTTTTAGCATAACAGACTGGTTTGTGATATTCCTTATATCTTCAGTGAGTGATGAATTTTTCTCAGACATCTCGATAATGTCTTTATTAAATTTGGTTATAGCGTCGTGCTTTTTCTTAATTCGTTCAAGAAGTTTTTCTTCATTTAGATTCACCTCATCGGTAAAGTCCTGTGTTCTTTTTCGTTCTCTTACAAAATGTGAATCTTTATCTTTGATTTCCAAACAGGCTTTAGCCAGATCGTCAGTTAAATTGTTAATTTTTTCATCGTTGTCCGTCCTAATTTGGTCCAACTCTACCTCCTATTCACGAATCAATTTGTTTTTTTCTCGATTTCCAAAAGATAACGCCCTAAGTTGTCTCCCTTTACGTCAGCCTCTTCACATTCAAGAGAACAATAAACCCTATGACCCTTTACAGTTTTGTGAATTTTCATTCTCGCCTTACAAATAGGATGTAAAATATTGTAACAATTGATACATACGAAGTTATTAAATTCTTTTTTACAACACCGAAACGTTTGATCCAATATACTCTTATTTTTCGTGACTTAAGTTGTATTAAGACAAATATTTGCGAATGAAGTACCCTCAAACAAATTTAAAGGTGCTAGTCAATAATAAGTACAAAGTATAAAACAAAAAGAAAAAAAAATCAATTAATACTATTTTAAAGCTACTCAAATTCAAGAGACACTGCTCCCCTACACAGTTCAGAAAGCCAGAAAAAAAGGAGCAAATAATTACACTATTTAATACAAATTTCAATCACAACATAAAATACCCTAAAACCGGACCTGTTTGTTCATTTTTAGCTATAATAGGATTCGCCATAAACTTAAACAGTTGAATTAAATGAATAAGAATAAAATACAATATCTCAATATCTTATCAGCTAATTTGCATATTTAAAGATAACGTTGTAGTAAGCGATAAAAGATCCGCTTTTTTTTCGAATGATTCTTTCACTGTTTGAAATTAAATACCAAAAACGCAGTTCTATTTTCTCAAATAATTCGACTATGATGCAAAATTAGTAACGTTTATAAAAATATGTACAGTTTTTCATCAGCAGCAAAATGGTACCAATCACATTATATTATTTAAAGAATAAAATCCCTTTAAAATTATACACAAGAGCACAACATTTAAACACACACGAATCTCGTTACCCTTTACTCTTTATTTTATGTTAATTTATATACTTAATGTTTAATCTTTTTTCGACTTATACATTTTTTTATGTTGCTTGATGTTAGTAGATTAACTAATATAATCATATAAGTTAAAATAAGCTTTATTTTAAGTTATATTGTTTATATTTTCAATTTATTACTTATATTTTCTAATTTTTTGTTAAAATTAAAATACTGCTTTTTTAACGCGAATTTGTTCTTTAAAGACAATAAGGCAATTTTGAAATTCAAAATTGAAATTGAGAATATTGTCAAATTGTCTCATGGACTGTAGTGAACTCAGATTATGAATGTGCTCGTAGTGATGTACCTTCCAAACACAATGATTTGACCTGGCAGATAGCCAAACAGATAAGGGCAGTTAAAAAAAAGGTTAAAACATGTGTGAATGTCGTAAAAAAAACTGTTACAATTGGAAATAAATAAATACATATAGAATCTGTATCCACCTACAGCTGTTACACATTATTAAAGAAATACTTTACCTCAAATGACTCATGCTACATGCCTCTTCGAGAGATTTATGAACTTGCTCGAACCCATCTGCAACTAATCCGACAAAGGTGTTGTAGTTGACGGTTTCGAAAAATTTTTCCGCGACCGATTGCATCTGCCAGACTAACACTCTGTCGTTGATCCCGTTGGTTTGGGACAGCAGGTCTTCGTGTAACAGTATTACGGCTAGTGTGGCAATACGCACTTGAAAATGGGATATCTCTGCAGTTGGATCAGCTTCAATGTTGCAACCTAACAGAACCAAGATTAGATTTAATTAAAAAATGGCAAATGAAATATTTATAAACTGTTTTTTTTGTGCTAAAATGTCATGGTGTCATGCAGAGCTGTGAAAGTTACTTCAAAAAAGTATCTAGTTACTTTTAAAGGTACTTTCTGAAAAACGTAACTGGATACATGAAGATACTAGTTATTTTATGAAAAATAGTAACTAGTTCTTCTTACTTTCTAAAAGTAACTAGATATTTCAATTAAGTTACTTTAAAAGTAACTAGTTACTTTAAAAGTTACTAGTAACTTCTTACTTTTAAAGTAACTAGTTACATTTTAAGAGTATCAAGTTATTTTCAAGGTAACGTTCTTAAAATATGTAGTTCAATGTTTTACCTCTGTTGTAGGAGTAAATGGTTGCTTTGGTCACATATGTATATATATATATATATATATATATATATATATATATATATATGTATATGTATATGTATATATATATATATATATATATATATATATAATATATATATATATATAAATATATAGTGTGTTCTAGATTCGCTTCTCTATACAGGGATCTCGGCTCGTATTATACCTAAAGCAAAGGTTAAATGGGGAAAGTTTTACAGGAAAGTTATTGCATTCAATCAATTGTTTTCGGAAATATCGGGGAAAAACCGAAAATGGTGGATTTCGTTTTTGGCCAGTATATCCAGAACGGTAAATTTGACAGCTGCCAAAATGTGACACTATACGGACACATTTCTAAGACAAATAAGATGGCGTATACGACACGTCTTGTTTGTTGTCTTAATTGTTTTTTGTTAACACGCAACCCGCCTCAACTTTCATTTTTCTTATGGCCGCCATATTGGATTTTTCGATTTTTGGAAAGAGCCTAAAATGCCCAGTCTAATGATATCTCACAAGTGCATTAAAGATTTTAGTGTCATCGAAATATTACACTTCGTAAAGTTAGGTTTCAGTTTTTTCTAAGGAGGCCATGATTTAAAGTAATGTTAGCTCTCAATGCTTTTTTAAGGAGGCCATGATTTATCTGTAACAAAATTGGATTTTGACTTTGACGTTAAGTTAAATAGTTGAAAGTATCAAAGCTGTGTTTTAATAAGTAGTAGGTATGCTTTTATCCCAATAAAATCATAAATTGTCAAAATCTATAGAAAATGGCCGGCATTCCGTATTCAAATGAAGAAAAGGTTGACATCAGCTCTGTACTTTCAATCATACATCAAACGCCGACGTTACCTCAGCAAGGTATTTGGAGATGTACCCCGAACGACAGCAGCCTCATAAAACCCAAATCAGGAAAATCGTAGTTAATTTATTTAACCATGACGCCTTCGAACAACCTAGAAGGGATACAATAATAACAATGAAAATCGAGACAGAAACATTTTACAATCTATCAACGAAAACCCTAGTGACATTAAAGCTTATTTTGTTTGTCTGTTTGTTTATTTGTCTCATTACCTCTTCTTCTAGTGTGTGAAGTGTTTTCAGTCATAGAACTGACCATACTAGATGTCACACTGGAATCCATAGAACTACTAAAACCGCTCAGGGTACTGTCGTACATGGCACTGTTTGCTTCACGCATAGGAAGATACTGACTATCAGAACTTTCATCTTAAAAAAAGAAACAATATTATTGTAAGAAATACATGACATAAACATAAGAAACTTTAAAATCTGAAATATATTAAGATACTATGTTTAATCTAACTAATGTTAATCTATAAATATCATAAAATACTTCTTGTTCTAAGCTAATAAGCAAATTAAGTATGACATTAAATTGTATGTAATGTGATTATTATTATTCTTATGTATATAAATACTGTTTTGTATTTTTATCAAAAATAAACTACATATATATATATATATATATATATCTATATATATATATATATATATATATATAAATAAATATATGTATATTTGTATTTACTGATTAATTAAACATGAATTTGTAAATATAGATTACTAATTTCTTTTGTACTCATATTTTAGACTATATAAAGAACTTAAAAAGATTTAATTTTATTCAATTGTATCGTACAAAAAAACTTTCCTCTAATTCAGAATTGACAGTCTGAGTAATTTTTTTTTTTTTTTTTTTTTACGGGACTTGCTCAATCATACTTTCGTTATACATTACTAAAAAGAAAAAATACAAAATATTATAAACAATGTCAAAACAGAACTATATATAATTCAATAACATTGAACTATCACTTATTTAAAAAACATGTATGTATTAAAATAACCATGTCAAGAGACTAAAATACTTAAAAACACTAAACATACACAATGACTGCACTTTTACAAATTAAAAATATTACAACGTCCGTTTTAAACAATACAAAGAACAATTAAATATATCTAGCTCAATGCTATTTGCATTCGCCTTCATCCTATTCACACTGGAATTCTGACCATACAAAGTACGATGGTGTTCCAGGGCCAAAGTAGTGGTGCATCTTAACGAGCGAGCAGGAACGTGAATTCCAAACCTCGCAAGCAATTCCGGACTATTTATCACACCAGTTATGACTTTGTAAACAACGAGTTTGTCAAAATTATTCCTACGGTGCGACAAAGTAGTTAATCCTGTTAGCGTTCGTAGATCTTCATAATTGACATTTTCAAGTGGAATCTTAAGTTTAAAAGCTATATATCGTAGGAACTTATTTTGGACGCGCTCAATCCGGTTTACATGTATTGCGACATATGGACACCAAACACAAACACTACTCTCCAAGTGACTTCTAACTAAGCCAATGTAGAGCATTTTCAGTGCATTCAGATTGTTAAAATCTTGAGTCTGTCTCTTAATAAACCCTAACATTTTAAGAGCCTTATTACAACACAGATCAATATGCTCAACATAAGTCAGTTTGTGGTCAAACAAGACACCCAGATCACGAATTACCTTAACAGATTCAATTTCATTACCATCAAGAGAGTAAGTGTTCACAGTAATAATTTAAAAACTTACCCATCGTCCCAGAAGACCAGCCATGTCCATGCAACAAATTAAATGCTGGAAAATGTTTATTGTTTGTTATATGTCCAAGCTGTTCTTCAACCCTTTCATAATCCTTCTCAGTCATCGGTCGAGGTTGAGGAAGGTTTTTATGAAAAACATTACTAAAAACAAACAATCTTCAAACATCAGCCCCATAAAATTTTTTTATTCTAAATTCATCCACGTACCTGTTATCTTCTAGATCTGGGCTGCAAAATCCATCTACTAATTCCATTAATATATGAAACTGCTTCGGAGATAAAAACAAAATTAAGGAACCTAAATTTAGTTCTATGGCAACTTTTGGTCCGTTTATATTTTCAGTTTGTTTTAATCGAATTTTAACCTGAAAAATATTAAGGTTTTACTAGTTATTCACACACTCACGTCCTCTGTTTAAAATATTCAACTTGTCAGTACAACAAGGTAGTTTCCCATCTTTTTGGAAATACAGTTGACACTGTTTATAGCGAAACTCTATATAGTGAAAAACTCTTTATAGTACAATTTTTTCAAGACCTAGAATATTTTAATGAAATTTCATGCAAAAAGCCCTGCATAAAGTGAATCTGTAAAATAGTAACACTTTATATACCGTAAAACGAGGTGAATCGGGACAAAACTTTTTTTTATACAATATATTTTTTAGTTTATTTATAAAAGTCATTCGAAACGCAACCACTTGTCAAGTTGACTCCTAAATATGTGTTTAAACTGTGACGCTACTGAATTCCCTGTCAAAAATCAAATTTGACATTTGACATCGGCTGAATTACGTCAGTTGGAAATCAGCTGTTTTCAAAGACCTGAGAGTGTTGGTGGTAACTGATAGAAAAAGTAAGTAAAATAATACCACATTGGAAATAATTAGAACTCAGATAGTCCTGTGCCGAAATAAAATGTAATTCTTACTTAAATTTCTAACATAAATTTTTATTTATTTTTTTTTAATGAATCGGGCACTTTTTAGGTTATGTCGGGGTGATTAGGGACACCGGCAAAACAGACATGCCTCGCTTTTATACTCCTAAAGGAAAGAAATTGTATCACTATTATGAGCCAGAAAAAATTCAAGCTGCCCTACAAGACATTATAGCACGAAAAATGACTCATCGTAACGCAGAAAAGTTTCATGGTATCCCTAAGTCAGTTTTATGTCGACACAAGAAAGGAAATCTAAAGAAACAAGATCAGACGGTTTTAAACAATGAAGAAGAGGATTTATTGATTAGAAACATAAACATGTTCTGATTGGGGTTATCCAATCGATAGTTATGACCTAAGATTGATCGTCAAAAATTATTTAGACAAATTGGGTAGAAAAGTTGTTCGTTTTAAGGATAATCTTCCAGGGCCCGAATTTCTAACGAGTTTTTTAAAACGACATCGATCACAACTTTCGAAAAGAATGTGCGAAAACATTAAAAGATCTAGGGCTCAAGTTTCACGTGACATATTAAATGAATATTTCACCAATCTCTCGATTGCTTTACACTATGTGCCACCTTGCAATATTATAAACTACGATGAGACAAATTTGTCAGATGATATTGGTAAAATATAATTTCTTTTGGTAATATTCACATAGGAAATGTCATTTTTTGTTTTTAGGACGTAAAAAAATAATAACTAGAAGGGGTTGCAAGCATCCAGAACGTATTATGAATACTACAAAGTCAGCCACCCCAATAATGTTCGCAGTGTCAGGAAATGGACAAATTTTACCACCTTACGTGGTCTACAAGGCTGAGAATTTATATTCTGCATGGACTGAAGGGGGATCACTCTAGATATAATCGGACACCATCAGGGTGGTTTGATATGGACTGTTTTGAAGATTGGGTCAAAACAACTGCAATACCATATTTTAGACAACTAGAAGGTAGGAAAATACTGATTGGAGACAACTTGGCGTCACACATTTCCTGTGACATAGTAATGGAATTGAAAAATCACAACGCGGATATAATATTTTTGCCGGCCAACGTCACTCACTTGACTCAGCCACTAGACGTCACCTTTTTTCAGCCTCTAAAAATCGCATGGCATACTATTTTAGAAAAATGGAAAAAAAGAGTAGGCGTTTGTTAAAAGCATTATTAGAAAAAATACTGGAGAATGCCTAAACCAATATCATTTCTGGGTTTCGAAAGGCAGGAATAATACCATTAAACAAAGAAGAAGTCTTAAAGTTATTGCCCAAAGAACAATTAGATGAAGATGAAAGAGAAGCATTGAATACTACAATGATCGATTTATTGAAAGAGATGAGATATTCGGAGAAACCAAGGAAAAAAATACAAATAAAAAATTATCAGTTGAACCTGGCAAAAGTGTTCAGTGTGATAGCTCCAGAGAAAGCGATCTCAGCTTACATGAGGATGAAATGCTTAATAATTATGCAGATAAAGACAATGTTTTAGCAGAAGATTTTTATGATTCTCCCGAGCAAAGCGCCAATGAGATTAATGCTACATTAAGGGACGATAATAGTGAAGATCTTCCTCTAGCTAATTGGATGCAAAAAAAATCCAGTGAATTAATTTTTTTTCAATTCAATTTTCAATTTATTCAATTTGTTTGACATTCAAATACATGCATTTAAATAATACATAACAGTATAACTACTTAACTCTAGGACTAATGTTGCACCTAGGTGCAGAACACCTGTATGTGCAAATATACAATTCTAAAGTACTTTTTCATTTGTATGTCGGTTTAAATATTATATGGGTACACTTAAATATTACAGTTATCAGAATATTAGTTTAATAGAAAGAAAAAATTGTGATGCGTGCAGTGCTGCTTAGACAAGGCAAAGAAACTGATGAATATTTTCATGAATATATTTCTTGATTTCAATTTTAAATTTATTTGTTGTCCTTATATTGCGAGTTCTTAGTGGAAGAAGGTTATAAAATTTTGGTCCCAGATAATTTACAAATTTCTGATTAATATTTCTCCTACTAATAGGAATATTTAATAAGCGATCAGTTTGACTCCTAGTTCCAAATGGATTTTGTACAAAATTATTTTTAATTTTATCTTTTTTGTGAACAAATTGACAAGAAATTATTATGTACAAACTCCTGATACTACAAATATCCACTGAATACAATAGGGAGGTTGAGTATAGTCTAGGTTTCTTCAACATCACACGAACAATATTGTTTTGAATTACTTTAAGAGGTTCCAATGCCTTTTTGTACAGACCACCCCATACCAGCAAACCATATCTAAGAAGTTGTTCTACTAGCGCTTTATAAACCATTATTAAAAGTTTTTGATGTAAGATTTCCCTAAAGAGATAAAATTTATAAATAAGATATCGCATCTTGTTGCACAAGTATGACACATGATGTGTCCATGTCAAGTGACAGTCTATAATTATACCTAGATATTTTGTACTTTGTACCTCTTTTATTGGATCTGCGAAATTGTTAATTCTGATAGTATTGAAGGCAGGTCTATTTGCTTCAGTAATAGAAAAGGCAATATAGTTTGTTTTTTTAATATTAAGAGATAGTTTAAATGAATTAAAAAAATTTATAACTTTTTCAAGTGATGTTGTTAATTTTAGTTTGACTTCATTCCATGTTTTCCCCCTAAAAAGAAGCACCGTATCATCAGCATATGCTATTATGCTACCCTCTACGTCAAGGTGAAATAGAGAATTAATATATGAATTAAATAATATTGGTCCTAAGACTGTGCCTTGTGGTACTCCTATTTTAACAGTTTCTGGTTCACTTAGAACATTTTCTACCCTTACATATTGGATTCGGTTGGAGAGATAATTTCGAAAGATGTCTAACACAATGCCTCTCACTCCATACCTCTCCAGAACGTCCAGAAGGATTTCGTGAGAGACCGTATCAAATGCCCTTGCAAGATCTAAAAAACCCGCAATACAGGCGTCACCCCCATCTAAACTCACAGTAATTCTGCTGACAAATTCATACATAGCATCTGTAGTGCTTGTCTCGGATTTAAAGCCAAACTGGCTGTCACTTATGATATTATTATTTTCAAAGAAATTTATTAGCCTCTTTTTAAGGGTTTTTTCAAATACTTTAACCAAATTAGAGATAATACTGATAGGGCGATAGTTACTAACTAAACTTTTATTGCCTGTTTTATGAATTGGTGTAATTAACGAGGTTTTGAATTTAGTGGGAACAATACCTGTCTTAAAGATAGAATTAATGATGTGTGCCAGAGGATCAGCTAAAAAATGGTTTAAATTCTTTATGGTTTTAGTTGAAATTTTGTCGATTCCTGAAGAACATTTATTTTTTAGGCTATTAATTTGTTCAATTACTTCGTTCCGTGTCACTGGTTTTAAGAAAATCGACTGATTTGATTGTGAAAGAAATTGGTCGATATTGGATGGATTTTTTATTTGTTGTGACATATTTATCCCAATATAGTAAAATACTTGTTAAAAAAGTTGTCTTTTGGGTTTGTTAGAGTATCATTCTCTGATTTTATTTGCAGAAGTGAAGAATTTTTGGTTTTAGATTCATTTGTTGCTTCAGCTATAATATTATATATTTTTCTGATATCATTAGAACTTTCATTAATTTTTGTCTTATAAAAATTGATTTTTGTTTGAGTTATTATTCTATTTAATTTATTCCTGTACTCCTTGTATTTGTTAATTTGGTCCAGATTAGTTAAGTTTTTTTTCATTTTGTCACGTTTTTTTATTGATATTATTATTCCATTGGTAATCCATGGCTTTAATTTTTTTAAACAGGATTTTTTTAATGGTAGTTTTGATTTGTCAATTATTTTGTTTATATCAGATATAAGTAGGTTTGTAGCAGTTTCGGGGTTATGTTCGTTAAGAATACTATTCCAATTTGTTTGGGCAGCCAAATTTTGTGCTAAATTATAATCAATTTTATACTCTACTGATTGTTGTTTGGTTTGGTTTTCGTGAGTCACCGCATTTTTGTCTTTTTGTGTTATATTTACAAAAACTGGTAAGTGGTCCGTCAAGTCATGATTAATAATATATGGATCAATATTGTGTTGATTTGTCGTAATTTTTTTTCTTTAAGAAGACATGATCAATACACGTGCCAGATTCTGGACGTGTGATTTCATAGTACATGGAAGTAAAACCGTGCATTGCTAAAGTTGATAGGTAGCTGTTAACATCATTGTTACCTTTATCCAAAATATTGATGTTTATATCTCCTAGAAGAAAATCTACATCGCAAGCCTGTTTTTGATCGAGATAGGTATCTAAATCTGCAAGAAAATCAGTGATACTTGTCGAGGGTGATCTGTACAACGCCATAATACTAAAGTTCAGTAAATCTAACCCAAAATCAATCTTGCTTATACTAACATTAGAGTGAGCAAGCTTAGAAGTTTCCACATTAACAACATTACATATTTTGGTATAAATTAAAAGTCCATCAAAGGTATTATAATTGCCTTCATTATAGTAAAGATTAAATCCCGGGATATAAAATGGTACATAATTATCTATTTTATGGCATTCAGACAGAATTATTATGTTACAGTCAGTAAGGTTATATGTTTGCATAAAGACCATAAGTTTGTTAAGATGAAGTATATTAAAGGATTTACTACAGTTCACAGTGTCCACAAACACTTCTGGACCCGCTGTTCTCCAACCACTTCCCAAATCAAAGACTGCAACGATAATTTACCACTTAATGAGGCTGATAGCTTTAAGGCAAATTGTGATTTTAACATAGGTGACTGGGTTTTAGTTAAGTTTTCAGTAGAAGCATAAAAATCAGAGTTTATACAGGAAAAATTATTTCTATTTTAGATGAAAATTTTGTTGGCTCTTTTTTACAAAAAAAAAGAAAGTGATAAAGGCAAAACTGGTCCCGTTTTCTATTATCCCAATACACCGGATGATGCAGAGTTTAATAAGAAACAGATCATCAAAAAATTACAATTATTTAAAGAAAGACGTGGATTATACACATTCCAGAACGTGGATACCAACGACTTTTAATTAATTTAGGATTAAGTAGTTCCAGTATTATGAGAACGTTCCTTTTAGAGATTAGTTTTTATGTTTATAATTCTATAAAAGAGTGTTTTTTAGTTTTCCTGTTGTATTTTTATAAGAGTTTAGCAAAATAAATATTTTTGCAAGATCATTAAGTTTTTTAATAAAAAAAAATATGTTATATTGAATTTTAATGGTATCACACGATATATTTTTTTCTAAATGTTGTCCCTTTACACCTCAGTCACATTTAAATGAGAGGTGCTTCTCCAAGTTGCTTCTCTCTGATAATAAAAAGTGGCGACAGTATCATCAAGAAAACTAGTGTTCCAAGCAGTCGAAAACGAGTATGGGTGTGTTCTTGCGAGGATGTAAATGAAGCAGTTTTACGACGGTCTCAAGTGGCCTGTACGCATCAAAACGTACCAATATCGGGAATTTTAATAAAGCAAAAGGCTCTACAATTTGCTAAGCTGCGTTAATTTTCAAGCTAGAGAAGGGTGGTTGAGCGACTGGAAGACTCGCAATTCAATTGTTTTCAAGACGGCAACTGGCGTGAGTGCAAACGTTAGTCAGGAGGACTGTGACATTTGGACTGAAACAGTTTTAAAAAGTGTTTAATTGAAAGAGGATGGGCCAAAAAACATTTTCAATTGTGATGAAACTGGTTTGTTTTTTGAATGTTTGCCAAATAAAACTTTTGCTTTTAAAAGTGATAAATGTTTTGGTATTAAAACAAGTAAAGAAAAGGGTGACATGGTTATGGTTGGAGCAAACATGGATGGCTCAGAAAAATTAAAATTACAGCTCATAGGTAAAAGCAAAAAATCACCGTTGTTTGAAAGGAGTTAAATCTCTGGAGTTTAATTACGTCAATAACAAAAAGGCATGGATGACTTCTGAGATTTTCGAAAGATGGATCAAAGAACTGGACACGAAAATCAAAAGCGAAAGATTGTGATGTCTATAGACAGTTGTCCCGCACAGCCAGGTACTGTAAGTAAAAAATTAACGATATTGAATTGATCTTCTTCCCACCAAACATGAAGTCGTTAAGGTAAGGAGCTTACTCTTACTCGCTACCTTAAAAACACAATGGGGTATTCTACAAAAAACTGCTACCGACGATGCACATTTTTTACATGAAGATTTCTTAGAAATCGACAATGATGTTTGTACGACAGATCTCCCAACTGACCAAGACATAATTGACATTATAAAAAGTATATGAAGATCATAAAAATGAAAACGAAATAATAAATGCATTTGGCATTGTGCTAATTACTCTCAGGGGCCAGGAAAGTGTACCTGATCAAATCTTTATGCCTTGGAATAAATACGAGAATTTTGTTGAGCAACAATTATTTTTCAAAAGTAATATTCAAAAGAAAATAACTGATTATTTTTCCTAGTACATAATATGTACGTTATTTAGCAATTTTTCAAGACAACACAAATTTTAAATGTAGTATGTACATATGCATTAACAGATTTTGTATTATTTTTTTTTATTTCATATTTAGCCCTGTACATTGTATGTACTACATATATATTTAAACTTTCAAATGTTTAATAAAATCTTTTCTGATAATTCAACTTTGCAATTTTTTTCACCGCTTGTACCTTATAAAATGTAAGTAAATGATTACCAATATAAAAACATACACAGCAATATATACAGATTTTTTCTTTATTCTTATTCTTCACCTTAATGCTTCTAAGACCTACATCATTATTTCTTCCAAAAGTAAAAAATTTGCAAGAACTTGTATACAATATCTATGCTGAAAAATTGAACAGATCGTCTCAGTTTAAGGATTTGTGGATTGTTTTCAATGTTAGTTAAGCATTCAAAGCTCATATAACTTCAATAAGTGGTAAGGCTTTTAAATAAATACCTCAAAATTGCTCTATTTCACTTAGATTTGTCCCTGCATCCAATTGAGAGTTCAGGAGTTCTTTAAAAATTTATCTTTTAAGTCTGGCACCAATATGGTGGATTCTACATATATTGAAAGGTGTAAAATATTAGGTTTTTCATACACTAAAGTTACAAAAACAATTTCATGTGTTTCCAAATAAGCTGAAAAATGGTTTGATAATTGCATGGAACTTGTTACAGCTTCTAAACTTCAATGCACTAGTCACCCCCACCATACAAGAAGCCACAATCTTTTTACGTGCCCTTCGCATTGTACTAATTATAAGTATAGTGGTAGCATGTCCAGAATACAAAGATGATTTAATAACTGTGTGATAGTTAGACTTGTCTTCATCTTTCAGTAATCCTAAGCGAGTGTGCAATAACGAATTATTCTTATAGCTATTTTTTGTCATATATGTTTGAAATTTTTATTGTAAATGGAGCTACCATTTGCAATGCATGAATAAGTAAATAAATAAATACATTTATAAAAGTCTATCTGGCTGGTTTTACTAAATATAAACATTACAAGTTAATTGAATTTCAAGTCAAATGAACATTTTGTTATGGATTTTGTTTTAAAACATAAAAATTATACTTGGTGTGCATAATACATTATAATGTAAAAGCCTAAGAAATACCTAATTTGGAATAACTCTGGAATACATAACCTTACCTCTTGATTACTGAAGCATTTACCACAGAGAATGACATGGCGAACAAGATCATCTTCATTATTTAGGTCAGAATTTTCAGTGTTTGTTTCTGCCCCTTTTTCAGTGGATTCACCTGCTTCAAAAAACACTTCATCGTCCTTTGTTGATTCCTGACTGTCTTCCCTACAATAGAAAAACATTCATTCCTCAGTCCTGATGTCAGACTGATTGTTGAGTTAGGGTATAGGGATTCATGTAGGGACGCATTTAATGCATTTAAAATATTAACTGTGACAGGAATATACATTTATGAAGTTTACTGTTTTGTGTATACAAACAGAGTTTCATTTCAAAGTGTTAGATTCAATCAAAATTATGAAACACAACACAAATCGCTACTATGGCATATTAAAAATATGTTTTTTTTTTATAAGTTGTGATTTATATAATAAAAAATAATTTAAACTTAACCACTACGTAACTAACAATGTCCATATTTGTCACTGGAGGAGAGTCTTTTGGATCTATACTTCATTTAGAATCTTTCACAATAAAATAATCTATATTTTTAATTATAGAAATCTTTTGTTTGTACCATTCGGCGATCCCTGATTGCACCCTGATTGATCTTGACATAAAAAAGGGCGCTGGTCCTTACTCATTACCCGCAGTGTTTAATTATAATTGGAACCCAGCTCTGGCATTGCTTATCAACTATAATAAAATGGTGTATTTCCTACCATTTGGAAATCTGCCGTTATCAGGCCACCTTTTAAGACTGGCAACAGGAATGATATATCCAATTATCGACCCATCTCTGGTCTGAACTGTATAGCAAAGATCCTCGAAAAAATAGTAACAGATGTTCTGGATTTTTGGCGACTGCTCTCGATAGTGGTTTGCAAGTCAATACAGTCTACTTCGACTTTAAAAAAGCTTTTGATCTTTTAGCAGAAAGAAATCTCCAATCTTGGAGTCGTACACCATTGGTGGCTGTGAGCTTGAACGGGTAAATTTGGTGAATGATCTGGGAGTTTTGTTTGACAGCGAGTTCAGATTTGTGCAACACATTAATTGGCCCATTGCAAAGGCATTCAAGATGTCCGGTTTTATTAAACGACAGTGCTCCGACTTTAGGAGCTCGGAAGTGTTGAGAATGCTTTTTATTTCATTAGTTCGAAGTCATCTATTGTAACGTCTGGTCGCCATTTGATCGGATTCACATCTCACGAATTGAGAGTTTAGATGAAGTTTGTCAACTTTTTGCTTTTTAAACTTAATTTAAACTGATCGCTGCTGATACATGGCGAATGCTTGACAATGTTTGGTCTACAAACTATGGAGCATCATCGGATAAGACTAACCCTATCATTTGGCCACAAACTCCTCATTGGTCAGATTGATTGTCCTGAGCTATTGGCATTGCTTAATTTTAAAGTACCTCCCCGTTGGACAAGGCAAACCTGAGACACTTTTTCACTGAATTACAGCCGTACTGATATTGGGAAAAATGAGATTATGAATAGATTCGTGGGGTCCTTTAGTAAATATCTACCATTTGATTTCAATTACAACTGCAGCATAATAAAGTTAAACACATCGGTAAGGTAAGCCTTGGGTGGTCTTCACGTTCCCAACCATCTATATTCACATTTTCTTGATTTTGGTGATGTGTGTCACATCCTATGTTTTATTTTGTAACCTTTAATTAAGTGTTTTATGCCTTAAGATAACAACATTTTTATGTATATATTTTTATATTTAACATTTGTATATTTTTTTGTATTTCTGATACTCTATTTTTAGTTATATATTTTTTAAATCCCTTATGTTTCTTTTATATAATATTATTGTACTACTTGGGCTACGGGCCTGTAATTGTACTTGTTTGCATAAATAAATGTACCATGTTATCTCTGAGTTCTCACCTTGGAGCTTCAAAACTGTTTAAGGCAAATACACAATTATAAAAAAGTCCTGTACCAAAAAAGGCTAAATATATATAAAAACCAGGTCACCAACAGCACATCCACAATCCATAATATTAGTCTTGCCAGTATTTAAGAATAGGAAATTTAAGTCAAACCACTGTTAGATTTTAGAAAGGTCTCCTGTTATTCTTTCCTGGAGTATAGACACCTGAGATTCACACCAAAAAACCGAGGTGTCGTACTAAAAATGATTTGAACCAATTGCAATGCTGCACCCCTAATGCCATATAAAGCAAGCTTCTGCAACAACATGCTGTGATTCACGCAGTTGAATGCCTTCAACAAGTCACAAGAAACTGCCACAACCGCCTCCTGACGATTAATGCTTAAATATAACTGCTCCAGAAAGTGAAAAACAGCGGCATTTGTACCCTTACTTAATTGGAATCTAAACTGGTTTCTATTTAGAATTTGATGATGATTAAGAAATGACACCATATGTTCCTTAACCAGCTTCGCGATAATTTTTTAAAGGACAGACAGCAGTGAGATGGGTCGAAAGTTGCATGGATTATCTTGGTTGACATCCCATCTTCTCCAGATGAATATTTATTTTTTATTTAAGCAAAAGCAATAGTCCTCACGCCATATAAAGGGTCAGTAGGGAAAAAAAGAAAGACTCCTGAACTGACACATGTTTTAAACAGAACAAAGTATGTACAGTATGATTCAATATAATATGAGGACTGTTGTCAATGGCCTATTGGCATGTCCAAAAAAATGACATAAGAATTCATTTTTTTTTTTAAACAGCCTAAGGTATGCCAGTCATTCCACTACACAAAAGTGGTCATCTCACTTCTGTCTGTACTTTCAAAAATTATTGAGAAGCTCGTTAAAGAATGTATAGAGTCATTTCTTGATCCTCATCAAATTCTAAATAGAAACCAATTTGGAATCCAATTAAATAAGCGTAAAAATTATGCTATTTTTCAGTCAAGTCTTAGGTTTGGGAGGTTTTGAAGAGGTAGTGTTAATGTAGGGAGATCCTTTATTTGTCGGGGTTACCATTAAGGAATTTTGACACTTTAACAGAACCAGATTTGTACTTATGTGTGTAATATTCATATACAATAACATCAATACATTTCTCTAATATGCAGCATTTCACCAACATAACACTAAATAACTTAATTTCAATATTCCATCACAAAGACTAAGTCTTTCTGACCAATCCTCCTGTGTGAAATTCTTAAACAAGCTACCTGACACCTTAAGGAGAGGTTGCAGATTGAAGGAGTTATTTTGATTTAATTCTAAGTATACAACCCTAAAACACCGTGGGGTTCTTAAACCACTGATTTGGTTTTAGAATTTTAAACTTTCTTTATCTTATTTTGTAAAGACTTTTTATTGAAGATTATTTTAAAACCATTTCTCGATTAGCCTTATAACTGTTTTATTAGGATAGGTAATTTCTAGGTATAAGTTTTTTCTGAAATTAGTTTCTGTAATATTTAAATATATTGCAATCCAATCTTCATAATGTTAACTAAATTAGATGTATATATGTACTGTTATTTTCTTCAATGTCCATTGGTTAATGTTATTAATGTCTACTGTATCTAATTATTTCTGTATTGTTTTGAGATGAAAGCACACATTGGCTTTATACCTTTTGAATAAAACACTTTCCACTAAACCTAGCTTTTTCTCAGGAGAATTTAGGACATATTGATGAAACATCAAGTCAACATCCAACTACTACAAGTCCAAATGTTGGTATAGTTTAAAAATTGTAAAGTATGATTTCCAGTGTATATTTTCAATGTTTAACTGATGACATTCCCTGTTTTTCAGCAAAAAAAAAGAGAAAAACTTAGTTTTATTAGGGTTAATTCTTAAGTTATGTTGTTTGGAGTACTGCAAGATGCCTCAGACCTATAGAGTTTTTCAAAAACATATCATGAAAAATGAATACCTTATCAAGGATCTAGAGTATGTTCTCTCCTCACTAGAAAACTCAACAGTGGACAACTGTATTCCTTTTAATATAATATTCTTGGTGGTGAACGAGTCAATAAGATAAGCTTTCTTGGAATCTTCACCTCTCGAAGGATCCAACGTATCCTGTTCACTGGCATTTTCAGTACTGTAGTCATCATAATACTCCATTCTAAAAAAAAGTAATTTTATATATATTTTAATATTTAATTGGAATATTACACATTTTAAACTTGATTTGTGATGTAAATATTTATGTAAGATTAACACTTTTTTTGTTCTTAAAGTTATTTAGTGTTATTTTGCTTCAATTTATGTAAGATTTTTTTAATATCCCAAAATATATAATTATAGTCTGATAATAATACTCACAAATCTATACTTATCACTAATCCTACTCCTTTTTCACTCTGTCTAGGTAGATGCTCAATTTGGAATACGGTGTCTCTAAATTTTACTTTTATCCTCCTTACAACTGGAAAGCAATAAAAAAATCATAAATCATAGTAAAAGTATTTCAGTAAATAGTTCCTAAAAGTAAAAGAGTTGGACGACTTAAATTTTCAAATTACATTGCTGTATAAAATCTGAAATAAATTGAGAAAATAATAAGAAATATCCTGTAAAAGTTTTAATTACTACTATGATTACATATATGGTTTTTTGTTCCTGATACTATCTATATATTTAAAACACTAACTTCAACAAGCTCATGAGAGAGTTGTACTGTACCAATTTACATGGGTTTTTTTTTAAATAATCATCTTGTTACCGAGACCTTTCAACACTATTTTTTTTTATTGTTTTATTGCATTTTTTTTTTCTATAAAATCAATAGTTTTCTTCAATAATTTTTTGGACGATGTGGTGAATGCGCCCCATATTCTCTTAATTCCACTGGAAACTCATAGCGCTATCTAACAGAAAAGGCAGAACAAGGTCTGCCGGGCAAGCTAGTTAATAATAAATCTTATGTTTTTAATTTACAAACAAATTTAGATGTGGTTGTGCGTTGTGGTGGGGTGAATAAACTAAATATCATATTAAAAAATGTAGAGTAATGTCATTTATTGCATACCCTTAAAAAAAACTTGTTTTGCATACTTATGTATTTATTTTGACTCAAAACTAAATTTTAATTATAATGGTAATTTAGCTGCCATCTGAAATTTCTGGAATTTACTGTTAGAAGCTTAAGTATTTTAATAATATTGATACAATGATTTTTCCCTCTAAGTTATTATTAGGATTCTGAAGTATACATGCTTCAATATGTTCATAATATATTATGGAATCTTCAGTATGTAAATACGATTTGTAGTTTGGAATATGTGCAAAGACAATTTTTAAAGTTTTTATACTACAAAATTTATTCAATTTATACTAACAGGAACTGATCAAAAAGTGCTGTAATGTATATTTTATTTTCCAAACTTGAAACAGGTGTGTACTGAAGTAAGTATTGTATATACATATATTTATGAATCTTGTTAGTAATAAACATTTTTTAGAGCAGTTTTATATTAAAACATCCAGAACTAATCTTTATAAGAATTCACAACTTATAAAACTTTGTTACTATTTTAACAAACTCTGTAAAAGAACTGAGGTTTTGAACATACGTTAGAAGAAATTCAAAAAGCGGATATAATGACATAGTACTATTTTTTTAATGCCAGTTTGAAAACTTTCTTTTTAGCATGTTGGATCTAAACTTGTATATGTCTCTATGTTTGGCTTTTTCTAAAGGTGGTTAATACATTAAATAAATAATTAATTATATGATGCCTACCTGTATCAATGGTTTGAGCAAAAAGCTCTATTCCCTCAAAAGCAGGAGTTTCTTTTGCGAATTCTTCTGCCAGATGCATAGAACTGGTCATAGAATTCCACATTGACTCGAACATAGAAGCAGCTGAGAGAAAAATTTAATATTTATTAACAGAAGAAATTGCAGCTTTCAGGTTAAACAGAAAATTGCAGTAAAAAAACATGACACAAATACATAAATAGAAAAGTAAGTACAGGGTGTCCGGATTTGGTTGCAAAAGCAGGGTATCTCGCTTATTTTTAAAGATAGAACCTTGCGGTTTTCACGAACCTGAGCTAATTTTTTGTGAAACTCATGCCGTAAACAAAATTTTCATAGCCTTCTTCGTTTATGAAATACAGGGCGAAATAGAAAATTTTATTATTCGGTTATCCTTTAACTTAACGCAAAGGGGAAAATTGCTGCTTATGCAGTTTTTTACGCTGGATCCAGTGGCGTAGTCATATTTTTCAATTGAGTTGTTATTTTTTAGATATGACCCAAAGTTGTGTTTTTTTAAATGGGACACCCTGTATATTTGTCCAGAAATTGATTTGTCCTTTTAAAAGCTTCTCAAAAATATATAATAGTATCGGTCTATTTTAATAAACAACAAAAATCCTAATTTTTATGATTATCATCCCAAATTTTGCAGTAGGCCATGCAAAACGATGCCGTTTTCTTTTGTTTTCTTGGAAGCAAATGACATTTCCCAATTTTGTACTCGTATATAAAATATAGCGCTAGTTTTTTGTATTTATTTATTGTGTAAAAATATATTTGTATTATTATAGAAGAAACGAACATTATGAAAAGTACAATATGTTAGCTTGTTTTATATTAAGTAATGAAAATGTTGAAGCGGCTTCTGAGATGTATTTTAACAGGTAAATAGTAAATTTTTAGGTATGTTGAAATACTATTGCTTAACTTTTATTTAGATATCCAGAAAGGAGGCAACCTAATATATCAATTTTTTATCGGATAAAAAAGAATTTACTTAATCACGTATCATTTATCAAACCTCGTACGAAAACATATAATAAAGAAAATCGGGAGGCTAAGGAAATAACAGTTTTGGCTAATGCAGAAGCTTACCCTACAAACACTTGTAGGGCCAGTGAAAAGAGCATAGGGATTCCAAAAACTAGAGTTCAAGAAATTCTAAAAAAGCACAAATACCACCCATACAAATTTAGGCTCGTGCAGCACTTACAGCCAGGGAATGCAGAGCGTCGGGTAGTCTTCTGCAATTGGTTTCAAGAAAGATGCGATATGGTTAGATTTTGAAAGGAAGGTTATATAGTCAGACGAAGCACATTTCAGTAATTCTGGTATACTCAATAGGCACAATAGTAGATTCTAGTCCCAGGAAAATCAACACCAAATATTTCCCAGAAGACAGCAGGGCAGGTTTGGTCTAAATGTGTCCTGCTTCATATTAGGAACACATATAAAATTTTATATATTTGAGGGAAATCTAACAGCCAATCGCTATATAGAAACTTTAGAGGCAGCTATACCTGAATTACTTGACGATGTTCCTCTAGCGCAAATTAACGAAATTTATTTTCAACAGGATGGTGCTCCTGCACACAATTCTGGAATGACGAGATTATTTCTGGACAATAATTTTACCAATCAATGGAATTTTAGGAAATGCAATAAGACAAAATTTTCGCTATTTACAAAATCATCCTGTTATTTTGCTTAATTCCTTAAAACGAATACGAAAATTGTGCGAAGCATGCATAGAATAAAATGGAAATTAATTTTATACTGTTTTGTTTTTGTGTTACATAAATCTAGGTAGGTGGTACTTTTTTGGTGCGAAATTATCAATACATATTTTGATAAATAGATTTAATTACATATTTATTTTGATTTATTGTTAGGATGTAGATATTGTTAATGACTTTAAATAATTAATAATGACACAACTTTGGGTCATATTTAAAAAATAGCAACTCAAATGAAAAATATGACTACGCCACTGGATCCAGCGTAAAAAACTGCATAAGCAACAATTTTTCCCTTTGCGTTAAGATAAAGAATAACCGAGATACAAGGGGGGTCCCAAAATGCAAAATTTTCTATTTCGCCCTGTACCTCATAAACGAAGAAGGCTATGAAAATTTTGTTTACGGCTTCATGAGTTTCACAAAAAATTAGCTCTGGTTCGTGAAAACCGCAAGGTTCTATCTTTAAAAATAAGCGAGATACCCTGTTTTTGCAACCAAATCCGGACACCTTGTACAGCAACAAAACGTGAAAAAACTTATATTAGGAATAATAAAAATTAAATCTTAAAAATAGATTTTTTGGCAATTTATAACATTAATGATATTATTAGGTACCAAAGATGTAGTTTTCATAAGAATAGAATGAATAAAGGAATTATTTTCATTTTCAAATATATTGTTTACAAAAACTTGTTCATTAATAAAACTTATAATACACTTTCGGGGTTCTTAGCAATTCTGAATTATCAAATTCCCTGACTTTCCCAGGTTTTTCCTGACAATTTCACAGAAATTTTGAGAATTTATATTTCTTAGAAAAAAGCCAACAAACTAATAAAACTAAACTTAAATGTAATTGTATAAGAAATATAAAATATTAAAGAAAATGCTACAGTAATAGAGCAAGCAAGAGTACTTTAACTGGAAGTTGTATACATTTTTAAAAGGATAATCTGTTGTATTTAAAATTAAGTAAAAAAATACAGTTATATGAAGCATTTACAAACAAAAAATTAATATAAACTTGTGACATGTCATTAAAAATTAAATTTAAGAGGATTGTAGGATTATAGAGGATTATTTCGTCTCAGTTATGATATTTCCAGTTCCATGGATGCTGCTTCCTTTTCTAGTATTTTTTTTTATTTTCTAAATGATACAGTTCATTTTTGGCTCTTTTTTTCCAGATCAATTTCTTTTTCTTTTCCTTTTCGGAGATTTTAGTTGTCAAGAGCATTTTGATAAGTTTTGTAAACATTTACATACATATACTTGTCTTTGGCAGATAGTGGACCCGTCCAACAGATTTGCAACTAAAATATTTTTATTTATGGAAAACTCCGAATCAACAGTGGCTTTTCCATGAGAAAGGATCAAAATTAACTTAATAAAATGCCACAATTTTTAAAGTAGACATTTTGTCTACTGGCTATACCGTTGATCAATTTTGTCTGCGGAAATTATTCCTTTTTCATACAAATACACTTATTTGTACGCTTAAAACCACACATCAAGAATAATGTTTGGTTTCACATATTTAATAAACTTATATTTAATACAACTTTCTATTAACTTCTTTATTTGATTTATCAAAAACGTCTGATATTCCAACAAAATAATAAGGGAAGTTAATGCTTTTTTAGAGGCAAAACCAACATCAGTCTTATTAGTTGGTATAAGAATATCATTATTATCAAAATTTAATTAATAATAATTCAATTAGTATTTGTAATAGATCATCATACAAAAAAAAACCATAGGTCTATCTATCGCTCTGATTTTTTTGAAATGAATCAAAAATGGTGGTAATGTCTGAAAAACATGTGAGTCTTGGACTTAAAAATGTATGTATGTATGTATGTAATGTATCTTTTAAAGCCTTTTTTTCTTTTTGTAACTGAGACATTTGATGGAAGCTTAGTGGCTTTATCTTCCATCCAAATTTTAAGGGGAGATAAAATGTCCGAAGCCCTTTCACAGATTAGAACAGTTTCTACCAATCTAATTTTACAATATTTATAGGGGAATTTGTCACAATTGTAAGAGCCATAAAACTAGCTCTCCTGACAGGTAAATCTTTTAAAACATAATATGCTCCCACTAGAAAGTCTACGCTGTGAATGGCACCGGCGGGCAAGTCTGAATATACAGGGGATGTTAAATAAATTTCTTATATAAGAACCACAAAATAATCTTAAGTAAAACAACGAATTTTAAGTAAATTATACTTATTATATATATATATATATATATATATATATATATATATATATATATATATAATTATAGTTATATAAAGATGAGAAAATAATTTTGGTTAAATAGAATCAACCAAAACTGGTGAAAATATTAATTTTAATATTTTTCCAGGTTTAGTATAAAATGCCCTGACTTTCTGTTATTTTTTGTAAATTCATAAATATAAACTGATTTTATGGCAATGAAAAACTGGTAAAATATTAAAATATAAAATACAAGATTACTTACCATCTTCCTTTCTCTGCTTTGGCTGCACGGTAATTTTCAAACCACATATTTCGACTTCAGTTGAGTCACTGAAAATTGCAGTCCACGGTACGCTTATATGGATTTTCTCTATGTACCCATCAACAAATTCTATGGGCCAATTTTGCTTTTCACCCAGTTCATTGAGAGCCTGAAAATTTACAATTATGTTTGATAAGCAACTGGATTTACTGAATATGAACCACAACCTTTACTACACATATACTGTTGATTATTTTTGATTGATATGATTTGATCCACTCAAGAGGAGGACCTTTTTTTTTGCTAAAATTATAAAATTTAGGTAAGGACTGTTTTTCTCAGTGATTTATTATAAGAAAGTCTCCAAAAACTGCCATTGCCAAACTATTGATAGTTTTTACAAAGAATTTACGTAAAATCTTATTACAAAATGTGTGTGATAAGTGTTAAGAATATAAATTATATGTATATCTAACAAAAGATTTTCCAATAATCCAGTGACACATAAAACAATAGGTAGAAAAAAATATCTCCAATAAACTAAAGCAAATTGTACAATAACATAATAAAATTTCATCTAATTACTTATCAGATTTTTATACATATCAAACATTTGTAGATTATAACTGGGATTCACAGTACTCACTTATCAACAAAAATTGTTACTTTTCTTCCTTATAACTAAATAAAAATTAAAATATTATTGGTTACTTCAATTCCCACAAAATAAAACCGAAAATCTATATTCCAGGGCTAGTATCACGCAAAGCGAGCATGCTACGCAGTTTTTTTATTATTATAACATGGGAATGTTGTCATTACAAAACATGGTTCCTAGATAAAATAAATATATTCTGTCTTAACAGCAAGTTACCTCATATCAGCTATTAATCTACGCCTACAAATCTATTGAAAGTTCAAATTTGTAATATATGCGAATGTTTATTTGATTTTACCTCGACAGCAAGGCTGATTCGCTCTGCAGTGGCACGACCATTGTAGAGATCCAAGTTTAGCTGATCTCGCGTTATTTCGTTTTCTATAAAATGACTTAGGTAACGTTTAATCAGACAAGAACACACGCTTTTCTTTATCGATTCTGGTATAAAATTGTTAAACCACGGCATGGCAATGCTTTAAAATAACTATTCTTTAAAAGTATACATTGTAAGACCGAGCTCTTTGTTTTGGTGTTCATGAACGGAATGGAGAATAATAGAACTGCGTGGATTTTGACATAAAGCAGCTGCTTTTGATCAATTTTAATTTGCACCATGTTTTGACAGAATGTATGGAGAATTGCCTAACATCCTGTTAGGTATACATTCAGGTGCCCCCAGCAAATTTTTATTCTTAAACATCTGCACGAGTCAAGGGCGTTTGACGAGTCTTGGTTGAATTTTTTGGTGATTTAGAAAGCGGATTGCGTTTAGGTTAGCTCTGGTTAGGGCCTTTTATTTTGGATGATGTAAAAAAATGTATCTATATAAAAAAGCGTATCTATATTAAAACAAGAATTGTCAAACGAAACAAATATTGTATATTAAATATATATTATAGTAAAATAATAGTTTTAGCCTTCCACCCCTTCGAGAAAATCGAATCTTCCTCAGGCCTCTTTTGGGGTTAAATTTATATACCATAAGTGCTTTACCGATGATCTTCTTTTTTTAGTCATCAGTTATTTTTGAATATTGGTGGCTTTTCTAGAAATGGTTCTGCGAGCGCATATATTTAATTTCTTAATAAACCTAACTTTCATAGAACAGGCTTCCGAAACGCATCGTCGAAGGCAAACCTCTGTGTTTTTAACATAAGTGGTGTCACGTGTTCAGTTAAGGTGCTTTATTTCGGGGCGATGCGGGAGACTCAACCGTTCAGTGTGGAAACTAACGACCCTGCTAGAAAGGGAAGCAGACGCTGTGAACGTGTGAGGCCTAGTTGTTCCTGCATTCTATCCCGTTCGTCGGCACAGTTCTACATAGAATATTAGCGAAATGACTGGTATATGGCGTGAGTGGAAGGGGTAAGGGGTTATCTTGAAAGAAACGGCCATCTCGTGATACCAATGGTACTCTCAAATATCTAGTGGAAGCCAAGATGCATTAGAAAGATTTTAAAGAAGGAGAAATTTTAAAAATATTTGAAATATACGGGGTATATCGGCAGTTTAGAACTCGCCGTCCAGACATTACTTCGAAAACCTCTCCAAACTGGAATAAGGTGTAAATCATCTGGAAGGGTCGCTAAGCCCCAGCTAGAGAGCAATTTGGCAAGTTAAAAAGTGCAGTGTCAAAAACGTAGATTGAATTTGGAATTTGTAACTTCTATGGAATCCAACTAAATTGTGTGATCTGAGTAAGCATAGACGCCTGTTGAGGGGAAAGGAAGCGTCGTTAACCCCATGTATTTTAAAAACGGGTGGTCACTTGCCACCTCTGTATTTTGGAAAATGTGCTCTAACCGCTGATCTTATATACTAAAGACACACTAAGTACCTGAATGTTGGTGCCGCTATGGAAAGATCACACATCATGTCTAGCACGGGGCTATAGTTTAACTCTGACAAGACAGGCTATATGTTTTTTTCTATAAGAACATTGCCAGAGGAATCGACTTGTATTGCTGTACATTCTTAAACAAGTTGACATAAGATATCAACCTTCTAAAGTGTCTAAAAATCACATTAAGACTTTGCTGATCTTCATTTTAAAGTAGAGCGTGGGAGAATTTTTGAAAAAAAAATTGATATGGATATGCTCTAAACTTTCGATTGTAAATGAGAAAGTAAGAGCAGGCCTGATATTTATTACCAGAAATTATTTAAGGTTTAATACTCGGTAACACTTTTGTGTTAAGCTGGCAAATTGGCTTCAAACTGAGCCAAAACTAAATAGAAAAGAAGAAATTAGAATACCAAACCCCAACCTTGCTTTCGTTTGATTACATTGACACTGGCTGATTTTGATATAAACAAAAGTTGAAATCAAGAAAATGTCTTTAAAGCCCCCGGATAATGTTGCGAAACAAAAAATCTCCTTCGTACCAAACGGAACCTTAATAAAGACCGCATTCTTAATGCTATTAGCAGCCGTATTGCGATATATAATAATGATTTCAAAGTATCAGAACATCATTTCCAACCATGCAGAAGTATCCACACCTTTAAGCTCCTGGAAAAGGGTTTTAGAGGGTACATTCCTGTTCTCAAATAACGTTAACCCATATGATGGAGATGTGCTTCACGAAACACCAATAGCAATACAATTTTACAACATCATGTTACAGTATGTGTTCAGAGATGTGCATTTAATGTTTATAACTTTTGATATTTGTACTGGTCTTTTATTGTATTTGACGAGTAAAAAATTTGCCAAGGAATTTCAGCAACAACATTCAGATAAGAGCAAGTTTCCTAAAGACGTGCTTGAATATCTACCAACTGAAAACTTTCCACAGAAAGTCTCTCTGTGTGTTTTGATGGCGATATTATTTAATCCATATAGCTTATTAGGTTGTGTAGGACATTCCACAATGGGAATCCACAACTTTTTCTTATCTCTATTTTTATTTGGAATGGTATACGACAGTGTTTTGATCAGCAGTGTAGCTTTGTCTATATGTGCGATGGTTTCATTTTATCCAGTAATTTTAATATTGCCGTTAAGTATTTATTTTGTTAAAGTGCATAACAGTACACTGAAGGCAACGTTAGTTGTTGCAAATTTTGTAGCATTTTTAAGTTTAATTACTGTGTATAATAGTAACTTTGGCAAAGATTTTAGTTTTGTCAAAAATGTGTATGGATGTATTTTAACTGTACCTGATTTACAACCAAACATTGGATTATTCTGGTACTTTTTTACAGAAATGTTCGAACATTTCAGGGAACTCTTTATATATTCTTTTCAGATAAATGCAACCATTCTTTATTTAGTGCCCTTGTCAATCAGATTTAGAAATAGGCCATTTGTCTTAACAGTAGCTTTGTTATTCTTGATTTCAATATTTAAATCTTATCCATGTTTGAGTGATTTAGGTTTTGTCTTGAGCCTCCTTCCGAGCTTTATGCATTTATTTTCTTTTTGTCAACAGGGCTTTGTGGTGGGCGTCATGTTACTGTTAACAAGTTGTCTTGCACCTGTGTTATGGCACTTGTGGATCTACAGTGCCTCGGCCAATGCCAATTTCTACTTTGGTGTAACTCTAGCTTATGCTATTGCACAAATTTTTCTGGTGACTGATATTTTATTTGCTCAAACGAAATGGGAATTTTCACTTAAACATGGAAAAGACACGAAAATAGATGGAGAGGATGGAGTATTAAGTCTGGAATGAAAATCTAGTCATAGAGTTGTACTATTAGCAAATATTGTTATGTATGTTTTGTAAAATACATTCATTTTGTATTAAAATAAAGAGTTTTTCTATAGCTAGTTTAGGTTATTAATAAAAACTAATTTTTGACCAACATTAGAAGGTAGGGAATACAGTTTAATGGTACTTTCTATGTTTTAGCCTCAATTTTAACAATAGTTCGTCTAGTTCTCAAAGACATGAAACATCCTAAGTACCACAATTTAGTCACGGACTTCAATTATGACTGCATTTTCTCGAGAACGCGGCAACGCTTCAAAAGCAGTCCTCCACCTGACATAAATAATAATGTATCATTTAGTTTAAGGGAGCAGAGCTGCCACAAGTACTGACAAACAGTATTTGAAGTACAACTATCAAATATTTACAAAATCAACAACACAAACCAAGTAATACTTTTAAATTTTAAAAATTTTTGAGAACAATCTTTATTTATTTATAAATTTATATAATAATTCTTTTACAATTTTTTTTCTCAAATCAGTGCGTGAAGCTGGTTAACAGTGTTGGTCTTACTAGATCCTAAATATAATTTGACTTGTTTGATAAATGTATTATATTTTTTGTTATTTCCAAGACTTTTTGGGATTTTATTGATGAACTTTATTACTTGGACAATTGGGTTCTTTTGTTCTATATTTGTTTTTAAAGAATTAAAATAGATATTATTTTTAGATTTAGTATTATGATTATAGATTCTATTAGTTATTTATTTGAATATTCACATTAGATCTTTGATAGTTGTTTAAAAATTTATACTTAAGTTTTACTTGTTCTAATTCTAAGTGTCTCTAATTTTGGTATTTCTAATTCTTTATATATTTCTGTATAGTCATCCAATAAAGAATTTTTAATACTTTGTTTTAAAGTTCTTGGACTGAGTTAAAACTTGTTCCACCATATGTTCCTGATATTGATTTTTGATATGTAAAATATGATTGAAAGAAGCATTGTGGGGTGACTCAGTAATTACAGAACTTAAGGAAAAGAATATGTATAGATAAATCGGCCAAGAGAAATTGCTCTAAATTATTTTCAAGTTCGAAAGTTGGCCTCTCGGGGGCGTAACACCAACACAAAAGTGTAAATATAAATTTACTCCTAAATTTCCATAGTTGAAGTATGTTGAAAATATAAACATTGTATTCTTCAATCAATTACGTACATTTTGCTTAAAACCATTTTTGTCTATTTTCAAAAATAAAGTGGTGGGGGAAGGTCAAACCTTTTATTTTCTCTCTGTTTTGGATGAACCGATTTTATTCAACTTGGTGTCGAAAAAAAGTCCTTTTTTTTGCTCCAATGGTGGAGCCATAAACTGTACCGGAATAACTATGTTAGCGGTCACTAGATGGCGTTGTTTTAAAATTCTCCAAATAATGCTGTCTTTTCAAAAAAATCAAAAGGTACGCTATGACTTTTATATCACAGTTTATTTGGTAGTTATAAAGGGCACTGAATGAAAAAATAAAAAATCCAGGTCCGTATTTAAATTAAGAAAGTTGAGATAGTCTCTCGAATCCGAAACGACGGATTGGAAAATTAACCTTGCCGTTTTGTAGAGAAGAAAAAGTGACATCTCTCATTTTAATTAATCCTAAAATTTTAGGAAAACCAGAAAACTGGGAAAGAACAAGGCTTCAATAGAAGCTTTAGTAATCTTGCATAATTGTAAAGAACCAAACAAAGGAACAAGATAAAAATACTAAAACTCTGTTTCATAATCACATAAGCATCGCTTAGGACTCCAATTTGAATAAAATTAATTCATCCAAAACAGAGATATCTACATTTGAAAGTAAAAAGGTTTGACCTTCCCCCACCACTTTATTTTTAAAAATAGACAAAAATGGTTTTAAGCAAAAAAGCGTGTAATTGGGTGAATAATATAATGCTTATATTTTCAACATATCCCAATTATGGAAATTTAAGCGAAAATAATATTTCTCTTAGAGGCACTAGAAATTTTTCAGTTTTGATCTTCCCATATTCGTTGCAAATTATAAATATACTAGATTTGATACCTTTCCCTTATCTTCAAAGACACGGTGTATACAAACTATGCACCTTAAAAAACGTATAATTTGAAAATGATTAAAGAAACAAAAAAAATAAAGTTTGACGTCATAATTAGCAAGGCATAATTTGAAAAAGTTAGTTTTCTTTATAAACGAAAAATGTCTGTTTTTTTTTTTTCAAATTCGATTTTACCCATTTTCTTAATCGAGGATAAAAAATATATAAAAACTAAATTTCGTAGCAAAAATAAGAAACTTATGACCTGCTCATCCGCTTTTATCGTAGCAGGTGCCGATACGCAGGTATGAATGCTAAAACCAAAAGCTGAACGTGAAATAATTGCTTATATTTAGGACACCGTGTATATCATATTAGCATATGTTACATTCTCATTTTACGATGCGCCATCTCTCTGTTCGATATTGGCCGCCTTACGACACATGTCGGTTCACGTCGAAACGATTAGTATCCCTATACGTCAAAAAGGGTCATAGTTTTGGGCCAATAAGCGAGCAGCAATGGCAAATGCAAACGGATTGTATAAAAACTTCAGACTATTTAAAATACTTTTGGAGGATATGAAATACATTTTCGTTACTTGAAGTATTATGGGTGGGGTAATTCAACAGGGTTCTTAGCAATTCTGTATTATCAAATTCCCTGACTTTTCCAGGTCTTCCCTGACAATTTCACGGAAATTCCAGGTTATATTTTGAGAATTTATATTTCTTATAAAAAAGCCAACAAAACGAATGAAACTAAACTTAAATGATTTTGTGAAAGAAATATAAAATGCTACAGTAATACAGCAAACAGGGTTACTTTAACTAGAAGAGGTAAACATTTTTAAAAGGATATTCTGTTCTATTTAAAATTAAGTAAAAAAATATAGTTAAACTAAGCATTTACAACCAAAAAATTAATATATACTTGCGACATGTCATTATTAAAAATTAAATTTAAAAGGATTATAGAAAAAATAAAAAATAAGTATTTTAAATTTTTCGTCTCAGTTCCGATGTTTCCAGTTCCATGGATGCTGCTTTTTTTTCTTTTTATATTATAAATGATAAAGTTCATTTTCGGCTCTTTTTTAACATAAATTTCTTTTTCTTTCACTTTTCGGCGATTTTGTTTGTCAAAGACATCTGGACAAGTTTTGTAAGGGTTTTTAACATATACCCTCATTTTGTCGGAAATATTAACATTTAATATACTTGTCTTTGGCAGATAATGGACACCTCCAACAGATTTTCAACTAAAATATGTTTAATTACAGAAAACCCCGACTCAACGGTGGCGTTTCCATGAGAAAGGATCAAAATTAACTTAATAACGTGCCACAATTTTTACAGTAGTCATTTTGTCCCAAGAAATTGTAGAAAAATGTATACAGTCGAGTAGTTTGATTATATGTTTTGCAAAAATGTATAAATTCGGTATCTATTAGATGCTGGCTATACCGTTGACCACTTTTTTCTGCAATTTCTGCGGAAATTATTTCTTTTTCGTAGAAATATTTTAATATATTTTGGGCACATATATATGTGAAACTCCTTGATCAAGCGTAATGTTTGGTTTTAAACATATTACATATTTAATAAACTTATATTTAAGACAACAATGTTCTATTAACTTCTTTATTCGATATATCGAAAATGTTCTGACAAAAAATAAGTTTGTCCTTTTCAGGAACATTAATAAGGTCTTTTAATGCTGTTTTAGTGGCAAAACCAACACCAGTCTTATTAACTGGTAAAAGGATACCTTTATTATCAAAATTTAATTTTAAAATTTGTTGGAGACATTTATACATAACTTGTGTTTTTAAGATTTTTTGATTGATTCGTTTAGTATTTGTAATAGATCATCATACAAAAAAGGAACCATCGATTTATCGCTGTGATTTTTTTTTAAATGTCCAAATGCCCTTTCACAGTCTCGAATGTTTTCTACCCATTTAATTTTACAAAATTTAAAAGGGAATTTATCACATTTTGTAAGAGCTGTAAACTATGTGTCCTGGCCGTAAAACTAGCTCTCGTGGAAGTTTTTAAACATAATATGCTCCCACTAGAAAGTCACAGTACTTAAATCGATTTTCTAGTCGTCCGAGTCACCGCTAATGTGAATGGCTCCGGAGAGCAAGTCTGAATATAAATATAAGATGTTAAATAAATTATAGTTATATAATATATATGTTAAGTATAATTATTGTTATATAAACACGACGAAGTAATTTTGGGTAAATACAATCAAGAAACGCTGGTGGAGATATTAATTTTATTATTTTTCCAGGTTTAGTATAAAATCCCTGGCTTTCTATTATTTTTGTAAATTCCCCCACTTTTCCCTGATTTCTAGTTCTGAATTACCTGACTTTTCGAGATCGCCAAGACCCGTGTTCAATTACTTTTATAGTTCAATTAAAATTCATATATATTTCAAATATTTTTTTGGGAAACCAAGTACCAAATACATTTTAGGGTGTAATTGAGTTTCAAGTACAATTACTATAAAATAAAATGTATTTGAAGTACTTCAAATACCAAAAAGTATCTGAATTTCTTTTCCTAAGTATTTTACTTGGAGTACTAGCACGTCTGCAAGTGAGGCAGGCCAAAATCTATACTAATTTTAAAAAAATCTGTCTAACAGGAGCCCTAAAACTTAAGGCCCATTATTTTAAACCTTCTTCTGGTCCTTTAAGAGCTTCAAGGTCTTATTAAAAACAGCAAATGACCCAAAATGGATTCTTGAAGTATCTCACACTTAATTGTTATACAAAAACTGCAAAAGGCCCCCTTCAGAAAGTTAGCTGTGTCCTCTTCTGCTCAAATAATTTCTGAAGATGTATTTAATGACATTCACATAGGAAAGCCTTGAAAGGGTTACAAGGCCAGCTGCAACATGTTGAAATGCTTTCCCTATGACAGTGGCGGCTCGTTGTGAATTACAATGGGAAGTCAATAAAAAATTTAAAAATAGGCACACTTAAAATAAAAGTGTTATCTTTAAATTCTCTTGAAGTTCAGGTCTACTCTTCGTTCTTTAGAATTAGAAAAATGTTGAATGACACGTTCGTTAGAATTGCACGCACATTCCATTTATAAACGGTTTCTCGATACTTAACATTGCTAAAGCGGATAGTCTATATTGGCCCAACTCCTCAACAAAATATATAAGCCCTCGAAAAACCCCTGGATTTTTAGACAAAGGCGTTTCATCATGGCCGCGTAGTGCCAGCTCGAATGCCCCACAAAATTTTACACAATATATAATTTTTGTTTAAAATATAACGATTTTTTGATAAATTTTCATTAAAATCTCTAAGGGATTTTCTATAAGCTGTGTCTAGCTGAGTGCGAATATCAACACTTCCGACCGTAGCATAGTTCACCGAACATTTCATGTGATCTGCAGAAAACGCATGTTTTTTTATTTTTTCTTTTAAGTGTTTTAAGTCTTTAGCACTAGTTTTGCACCATAATGAGTCCGACGAGTCCTTAGAAAACAACAAACAAAGATAACAGTAAAATGAGTTAGAGACATCACAACCACATATCCAGTTAGCTAAATCGTACACACTT
>JAUTXW010003063.1:0-52355 GCA_030620095.1 Kuschelorhynchus macadamiae
TCCATTTAATACTGATTTTTATATTATCAAATAAGACATTGATTATTATCCTTAATATAAATGAGGATTGGTGTAGAAATTTACAATATTAAAAATCGGTAAACTCATTTACCGGAAACTTTCCTCGTTATGAATCTTTTCTTTTATTAGGATTAGTGAAGTGTGACTTAATTTAGTTTGGTACATAGTCATTTTGTAACCCAATATACTGTCTTTCCAACATTTTTATTGGGCACCATTTTGTGTCCCACCATATTGGCTCAAACTCAAAATACTTTATTATCGAGGAAATGCGATTTCCATTGACAAAGCATACTACAAAATAATATAAAGTCTAATAGTATACAAAAAATCTTAAAACATTAAACAAGCTAAACAACATAAAATACAAACATAGTAAATACAAGTATGTGCAAAATAGTACAGCTGAAAAAAGAACATAAGATAGATAACATACACAAATAGACAGATTAGGCAATAGGATCAGCATACAATTCGGCAAGGTTATAGTAGGCTTTGCCTATCAATACTTTTTTAAGACTTCTTTTAAATTATTTTAATGACCCAATTGTTCTAAGGCTACTTGGCAAGTGGTTAAAAAGCTTTCTGCCCTCATAAATCGAAGAATTCATAGTCAAAGCAGTAGTAGGCACTGGCAAAGGCAAATCCAAAGCTTGTCTGGTGTTTCGTTGACCTGCAGGACGCTGTATATTTTCTCGGTATTTAAAGATTAGACATGCTGTTTCGAGGATAAATAAAGAGCTAAGAGTTAGGATTTTTTGTAACAGAAAATAAGTCTGCAGGATTCTCTTAGACTCACACCAGCAATAAAGCGAACAGCTTTCTTCTGCAGCATAAACAAGATGTTTAACAGATATTGACTACTAAAACCCCAGAATGGAATTCCATATCTGAGGTGCGATTTAAATAAGGCAAAGTAAACGGTACGCGCCACTGCCATTCCAAGTTCATTTCTTGCAATTCTGATTGCAAAGCAGCCAGAAGAGAGTTTCTTGCTCAAATTTAAAACGTGATCCTCGAAACGCAAAATTTTTATCAACAAAAACCCCCAAAACCTTGTCACGTGGCTGTCAAGGATTGTAACACTGTCCAACTGCAAGTTCTGCATATCACACCTAAAACCAACAACATTAGTCTTCGTCAAGTTGAAGGAAAGTCGGTTTGAATCACACCATCTTTTAACCTCCGGCAAGTCGTGAGTTATAATTTTCCTTAGCTGAGCAATCTCTTTATTATGCCAAACAATCGAGGTGTCGTCCGCAAATAAGGTAAATTTTCCTGATGTGTTAACTTTCACAAGATCATTAATATAAATCAAGAACAAGAGAGGACCCAAAACAGGGCCTTGCGGAACCCCACAATTTATGCTCAATGACGAAGATCGCCTTTCGGATTTAGTTACAGTTTGGCTTCGAACTGAAAGGTATGGAGAAAATCACAACAGCGCCGAGCCTCTGAAACCATACAACTCGAGCTTAGACAGCAATATTCTGTGATCGACACAATCAAAGGCTTTTGAGAGATCACAGAAAACTGCTGCCACCGCCTCTCCGTGATTAATGTTAGTGTAGACGCCCTCGAGAAAACCAAAAATTGCATTGTACGTCCCTTTTGCGTTTTGCAATCCGAACTGATTCAAGGTAAGTAAATGAAATGTCTCAAGATACTCACACAATCTCTCCTTAGCAACTTTCTCAATAACCTTGGAGGCCGTAGAAAAACAGAAATTGGACGAAAATTCGAGGGCTCACTGAGATCCTCGCCCTAATGCAAGGGAAATCACTATTGCCGATTTTAGGCATGCAGGAAAAACTCCTTTAGACCAGGAATCATTAATTGCAAAAGCGGGGGCATCCAAAGCACTTTCCGGCAACTTTAAGAGAACTTCAGCTGAAATCTCGTCATCTCTACGATCTTTCTTGTTTTTGATACTAAGAAGAGTCTCTCTAATCTCATGGTTATGTGTGGGGAAAAAATAAAAAGAACCAGGCACAGATAAATCTCTCAAATAAGAAAGAGGATCAACTCCCACAGCCAAATTCTGGACCAATTTTAATGCAATACTGCAATAAAAACCGTTCAATGTATCTGGATCAATGTCACTACCAGATTTATTTGCAATTCGTTAATAATGCACCAACTCTCTTTCTGTCTGTTCTTAGCACATGAAAGTGGGTTTTCATAATAATATTTTTTTGCAGCATTTACTAGTCTACGGTAAATCCTACGATATCTATTGCAATGCGAAATAAAACCTAAATTATCAGAATATTTTTTAATATAGTTAAGACAATGAAGGTTAGCTGCCGATATTTTCACTCCTTTAGTCTGCCAGAGTTTTCGGTTCTTTTTCCTATGTTTTAACTGACGCAGTGGAAAACCTCGGTCAAAGACGTCTAGTAAAACATTGTGAAATGTGGTGAATGGCTGTGGAGACACTTCTATACCCAGCCAATTGACATTAAGACAAAGATGCCGAAATGCATCAAAATTTGCCTGACTAAAGATTCTACCATGACAGCGTTTATTATCAATCTCAGCCAACATACCAGAAAAGGTACAACACACAGCCTTGTAGTCAGAAAGGCCAGCTTCTATGACTGAGCAAGATGTAACATCGATGTTTGAGCAGAAGTAATCAATAGTAGTGGCTGAAGTTGTAGATACACGAGTAGGTGAGTCAGCATGCATTTCTAAATCCTAAGTTGCGAGCAAATTTACAAGCAAAACAGTATTAATTGAATGTTTATAATCAAAGTTGATGTTAAGGTCACCAGCCGGGATAATTCTAGAGCAAAGCGAAATGTGTGGGAGAATAATATCAAGTCTCCTCAAAAATTCATAAACCTGAGCTGAAGGTGAAAAGCACAGCGAAAATTCAAAAATACATTCCTCTAACAAATAATTAAATTTTTCAACATTTACAAAATTGTTATTAAAATACGACTTATACTTAACTAAAACCAACGTCAAAATACAAGAGTTCTAACCACACTACACCACAACTTGTTACGTTCTGGACGCGCGTTTCGCTAATCAAGTTAGCATCATCAGCAGATGATACAAACTAGAGTTTATATCATCTTCAATGCTAGTCAATAGATTGGATTTTAAATTGTTCAAAGCACATAGACAGACTCAAGAGAATTATTTTCGTCCGGCAAGTCCCTATTTTATTGGAAAGTTCAGTATTAGTATCAATTAATTGAAGAATTTGCCTTTGCTTTCTGTGCTTTTAGTCTGTCAAGAAATTCTTGTTCAGCTCCAAAAATAGAGTCTTCAAAATCTTTAGTGTTTCTCTTAAGTCTAGTTATGTGGTCCGATTTAACTTTGTTTTCAGAAGTTAGCTTGATTACTTCAGATTCAAGCTCTGTCTTCGTTATTTCATACTCATTCTGCAATTTCTCGATTAAAATATCCTTTTGTCTGCATTCAGCCTTATACTTTTCATATAATCATTAAGTTTGTTTATTTTGTGTCTATCACCAATACAATTATTGCAATTTGGACAATACAAAATTACATTTCTACGGGCTAAAGCCACTGCATAAGCTTCTGTAGTGGTGATCCCAGAACATTCTTTACAGATTACATTATTACAGGAGTCACACGGTGCTCCAAATTTTTCTTCTTCCTTTGGTCTACTCTTAAAAATACATGGGGTTTGACATTCAGAACAATTTAAAAAAGGCATCTTTTAAGCTACCACCAATGACTTGCAGCAAAACACATTTAAATAAATACTAAATCTTGTAGTGTAGGGACTCCTTTATTCTGGAGGACAAAATTCCAGATTTATTGATTTTCAAATGTCTTCAAAGATGTGAAAGTATAAAATGTGATTTTTCTTAGTTTATTGAGACTATTTTAATGTAGCACATCAGTTTTACATACTGATGACTGATAGTGATGTTTTCCATATTTTTATTTGCCTTAGAACCATAAATAAGACACCGGCTTGATAAAGGCGACCACACACTACTATGTACCAATATTTCTATATTGCAGTTTCTACCTATGCCACACTTGATTTTTTTATATAATGCAAAATGAATTAAATAAGTAGTAGTTACTTATTTAATTCATCTTACATTATATTACTATATATATCGTTTACTCCCATTTTTTAAGAATTTCATTATACCGTCATTTTGTTCCGTCATATTTCTATATCATACTTAATTCTTAAACGAAATTTGAAATAAAACTAATAAATAGTTTTTTAGGCTGATTTTTTAAATTTTTTATTTGGCGGTTTTGGATTAGTACCAAAATGTTACTAGTTCATTCTAATACTTGATTTTTGTGCAACATATTAGGTAAATTGGATAATTAGGCCACCATTTTGTTCCGCCATATTGGATTTTTACCAAAATATAAAAATGATATGAATTAATTTTTTTAGTAATACTTTTTTTAATTTTTTACTAGGTTGTGATTTGCAACCCTTTAACATTGTATTAAATTTTAGTTTTTGAATTTTATATTGTTTCGATATAAAATTAAAATCAAATATACCTAGGAGTTTCAAAAAACATACGCCAATGTTTAAAGGAAATTTTTTTTTGTAGGAAAATAAGACGAAAAGTTCATATGAACGTGAGTCCGCAAGTGTTTAAAATTTAAAAACCAATATGACTTTATTTAGTTATACCGAATCAATACGAGCTATTTGATTCAAATTAATCAACTAAATGCTTATTCTTAAAAATATTATTTACATACGATATTTAAAGGGCGCCTAAATATTTTCGGCACGCGGGTGCCAATTTTTGTCTTTCTCCCTCAGAGACCCGTATCCATAAGATTTTGTGTATATGTTGTTTTTATTCGATGTTTTACCTGATTTGTGGACGTAAATTTTGAATTATCGCGGTGTAAAATATATTAAAAAATGTTTGGCATAATTTTTGACAACCTGAAATAAACACATAAAAAGACACGCATTTTCTTATTTGTATTCATAATTTCATTATTAGGAGGAAACTTAAAAAGACAAAATAATGGAAGAAAAAAAATATTTTTTGTGAAAGTTCAATTCTATCATAAATTGTCATTGGGTCTGTACTAGATGTAGATGCTTTCATTTCAAAATGATTCACTATGTGTGATTTTCATTCACATTTTGCACAATTCCAAAGTGACCACTAACATTTTCTTGTCCTAGAATTTGATGGGCAATATTTGTTTTGTTTTGAATGAAATCTTCAAACCATCATGACGCTTCACGTTTAAAAAAGATCCACCAGTTTCAGCTAATAGTGACGAGTATGATCCTCCGAAACAATGGTCGGTGTATAAATGTGGAGACTCCACATCTATACACCGGCTATTTTGGTATTTCGGATGGTATTTTTCCGAAAGTATTAACTCCTACAAAGCGCACATATTTTAACAAGTTGAATATTTTGAGGTTTTCCATTGGACACGACGAAACAACCATTTTTCGTATGCGGAATTCGAGCTACCAAAACATTTTCGGCATTTTGAACATTGTAGGTGGTCATTTTGACTAGTTGATTGCTAGAACATGCTCTAGGAATAGCGGTGATGGCGATAACTTTCCAAAATAAGTATTTTTCATCATTCTTCTAAAAACTTAAATATTTGTTCTCTAGTGTATATTCTGGATTTTTTTGCACGATATCTAATGGATTTTCGTTTCAAAAATGCTATTAATTTTGAATATTTTCTAACATTGGACAGAATGATGAGGGTTTTTGAACTGAAAAAAGGCAGGAGTAATGTTTTTTGATATATGATTATTGACCGTATTTCGTTGATACCATTCCTTAAACAACCTTTTCGTATTGCTTTTTTTATTTTTCTGGCAACAAATCTAGCATTTCTTTCGCCGTTTTCAGTATCAGAAGTATTGTAAGTTCATCATTTCCTTCACTATCAGGCATTTTCATTTTAAATTGTGGTCAAACGGCAGCAAAACTTAATAATTTATTGACACTGACACCATAGCTAAAGCATTGATAAGTTTGTTATTATTGATTGACACATACATATTTAATTTTAAATAGCTTTGTAATTACCATGACAACGCGATAATCGGTCCCCTCAGATTTGAAATCTAGGTTTAACAAATGATAAGCAAATGATTAAATCTTTAAAACTTTTTCTATTTTTCAATTTATTAAATAACGATCGTAGAAAAAATGTTGTATGCACCACATTTAAAAGCATATTTATAGCACGCAGTAAGAAAATTATACCTATATGTATAACATACCTACTCGTATAACTCTTATTTTTTGTACTAGTTCATAAATGCTTTGTAGCCAATAAGACTATCGAAAAAATGATGAAATTTAAGTAGGTAAAATTTTATTTGTATTTCAGAATTAAACTTACTAAAATCTGATATTTCCCGTCAAAAATCTTTAGTAGTGGTTTGAAAAATGAATATTGTAAAACAATAATATAATTTTCGGCTATTTGAGGGCTTAAAAAAGATTTTGTTGTCCCGATATCATATCAGAGTTTTAAAGGTAGGTTGGAAATTTTAATATATGGGAGATATTTTCATCAAAATCATAAATTCAATGAATTTTTATGTGGTCATTAAAATTTGGACAATTATTATCCGTTTGCGTTTTAGAATAATTTTATCCTGGGTACAATTCATTTTGATTGGTAAAGTTTGTATAGCCGTGATAGGAATGGTCATTATATAACTATGAAAATCATAGTCATACGAATATTCTGATTTTGCATATTATTATTTGTACCATGTGATATACCACTTACGGGTAAAGGTTTTTGTAAATTTTGGGTAATTCGAAAATTAGGTTTGCAAACATTTGTTGGAATGCGAACTACTTGTTTATTTGTAAAATATTTTTGATTTGGCATGGGTCTTGGTTGAATATTAATTGGGCCACGAGAGAAAGGTTGATTTGCGTTCATATGATTTGACTGAAAATTACTAAAATTAGGAGTATACTGATAATTAGGTAAACAATTATTTTGATTTGAATTATTATATCTAAATTATTTTTATTAAATTCTTTTTGTAATATTAATTAATATTAAACATTTCAAAATGCTTTGATTCTTGCAAATGGCTAATATTTTTTTCGGATAGAATATATTGTGTAGCTTCTGCAAAAACTCTTTGTCTCATAGCACGTATGATAGAACCAAGAGGTTCATTTAAACTCGCTAAAAATATTTTTAAAGCACGCAAATTACAACATTTTTTTTTATTCTACTAGTTGCTTGATCTGATGGGTCGGCTTCAGTGTCTAAATAATTAGGAAGAGCAATTATAGTATATTGTGTAACAAGTGCGTGAAGTTAACTTTTATACACGAGTGTGATGTTTGTGGCCCGAGCCGAAGGCGAGGGTCACAATATCACACAAGGGTATAAAAGTCTTCACGCACGTATTGCACACTATACTTTTTCTACAACCGTAAATAATACAAGTACGAAATAAAATTAAACTATTTAATTTTCTCCTTTATATAATACAAATTAAACTAATGAACTATTTATTTAATTTTCTGTTTTATAATAATTGTAACTTTTTAATAGAACTTATAGTTAAATTATTTAATTTTCTACTTTATAATAATTGTAACTTTTTAATAGAAATTATAGTTAAATTATTTAATTTTCTTCTTTATAATTATTGTAATTATTAATAGTAATGTTGCAATTTGTTAGATTACTAAATTTAACTTCTGTAGCCTCCTTTGATGATGATTTGTTAATAATATTGCTGCTTGTGATCGAGGTCATATTTGGATTTTGAACTGACAAAAGTCTATTTGAAATATCATTTTTCTTGTTAAGGGAATTTTCTACGTAACCCTCAGCTACCGTTGAAGATTTCCAACCGCCGTGTTGTTTTAACATTAGTAAATCTGCACCGGTTTCAACTAGCAAGGAAGCAGATGATCGTCTGAAACAATGGCCTGTATATTTTTCTGGATGTGGTAGTTTTAAAAATTTTGCTATTTCACTAGGCAATTTTCCAAATTTGTTTATCCCGACGACTTGGCGAGTACATTTTCCTCCTTGATACTTGATGAAGAATTTGTTTTCTTGATAATTTTGGGGACGAAGGGCGGCATATTTTCTGTATAATTCTAAATGCTCGGTAATGGTAAATTTTCTTGTTATTTTGGTTTTTGTATCAGGGACGGATACAACAAGAACACTTCCTAAATCTTGAATATCGCACATTTTTAGCTTATAAATTTCGCTTCTTCTTAGAGCACCAGCAATCCCAAATATTAATATCACTTTGGTTAATAAAAAAACTTCGTCAGGAGCCTTATTTATGAACTTGAAAATTTGTTCTTTCTCCAATATTCGAGATTTTTGTGGAATATATCCTTCATTCTTCCGTTTTAAAAATGCATGAACTTTTGGATATTTACCAATGTCAATGTTATTTTTAATGCTAATAGTACTTTTTAGCATTGAATAATGACTCCATAGTGTTGATGATTTCACATTTTTTGACAATTCTGATAAATATGCGAGTAAAACATTTTCAGAAAAGGTTTTAATATTGTTCTTACTGCGCCAGGTCATAAATTTATTGTACGTGTTTTCATAAATTTCCTTTGACTTCTGAGGTAACAGAGAATTACTAGCTGTTTTCGCTGCTTCCGTAATATCTGGTGGAGTACACATTTCTATATCAGAGTCCATAATTATTGCTTATTATAACTTAAAATAATAAACTGTTCAAATTAATATTCGAACTTAAAGTGTCTATTTTAAACTGTTTGCATTGGCAATTTGACAACTCGTTACCATGACAACGATACAAATTGCGAGGCACGGCCGCCTAATAAAATTATTACCAGTGCGGGCCCGGTGCCTAAAATTAATGGCGGCCCATGCATTTCTTATTGAGTCGGTGCGTGAAGTAAATCCTTTAAGGAAAGCATTGTATTTCACGCATCGGTGCTTGAAAACAAGCTTTAGCTACTGCAATCAGTGTGTAAAATAGGATTTTAAGGACGGTTGTAAAAAAAATTATTTATTACACTTTACTCTTGCGTAAAATTGTAACGGGGAGTACTGCCTTAATGGACCTTAATCAAACAATAATCCGTTTTTTACCACATTGATCAACAAAAAACAGCTTCTCAGTTTTTGGGAACACATTTATACTGTATACTTATCTGGCTTTTCTTATCCATTCTGACTAAATTCCGTAAATTACTGTAAGATTTTGGATACAGTCTATACTGTTCCAATAAGTATTAAGTAATTAGTTCCTAGGTAAGAAGATGATTCTAAGGCATTACCATCAAATTTAGGTAGGATATCTAATAATTTACTATCAAAATTAGGTGGAGCCATTAGCCATTTCTGGAATTTAATCAGTAATTGATAAACTCGAAAATAGATTTTCTAAATTATTAAAATTAATATTATTTGAAAAATTTAATCTTAAACTAGCAGTGTTTTCTGCAATAAAATTGGTTATTCCGAAACCTAACTCGTCTTCACTGTTTTCCGTAGTAGAATGAGATGAATTCGAGGACGACATAGATATGAAAATAAAAAGGAAGATTTTATTCTCCCCGTTTTCTTCACACCTTTTTCTTCTTTTCATCTAGCCTACCTTACACACTATAATAATATAAATGAAAATACATTCTAACGAAGGCTTACTTATCCGATGGTATCAGGTATATTATGCAAATAATATCGACGATAAAATAAGTATTTTTAATCGGAATATCTTAAATCATATAAATAAGCACGCTTATTTAATAACCAAAATAATTTCGGAAAGGCCTTTTTCTCCATGGATTACTAGCAATATAAAATCACTAATTAAATTAAGAGATAAAGCCTACCGTAAATATCTAAAGCCTAAAACAGCAGGACACCTACAATACTACAGACAACTTAGGAATTATACTAATCATGCTATAACAGGAGAAAAGATAACTTATTTTAAGCAATTAGCTTTAAAAAAAGGAAAAGAATTTTGGTCCACTGGAGACAAACTCAACTTAACGCGACAAAAAAACGGTTCGATGTATTTGGCCCTAAACTTCACTGGCCCAAACAGTTAATACCCCTAAAAGACATTTGCCCGAACCTACATTACACATAACCGTCACTGGCGCTAACAGTCGAAATCCCGACACATTGGAATGCATGGAATTTGTCCTTGGCCTTAAATAATAATAAATAATAATAATAAATATGTACGCCAGTGACGTAAGAAACTTCTGTCACTGTTGCCAAAGTGCGTTATTGTTCAGATGAAGTACATATTTCCGAAAATATTAGTAAAATAATATGGTGTTTTTTTATTTATGGTTGATAACATGTTATTAATATTCCTAAATAATAAGTTTTAAATCGTTCTCAAAGAATTTTGTTTATAAAAATAGCAAATAGCTACGTATTAATTTTACTGCGTCGTATCAGTGTTAGGATACAATAAAATAAATTTTACTAACATGATGTAAATTGTTAGTTGGTTCGGTTGTGAAACATGCAGAAATAATATGCAAGAATGCAAGCTTTTACTGAGTTCCGGATACGTCCTGAATTCTCAGCTCTTCGCCCATTCAAATGCGATTTCAAGAAAGGGAGTACTAGAAAGTTAGATTCGGCAATTTAAAAGGACTATCAATATTAGGACATCAGAATAATCAGAAAGTATATTGTAATGTACAAATTTCATATTGGTAAGTCACCTAGATTCTTTTTTTGTGTAGGTATACATTTTTTTCTTAAATGTTCCTCTTCGGATTTTCTACAATATATTGGGTTTTTAATGTATAGTGCACTAAATGTTAGTTAAAAGAAAAACCTCAACAAAAACTTTTGTATTTGGTTGATAACATGATTATGACATATAGTTGTGTTTGCATTTTTAGGAAAACCATGTAAATTCATGGATGTATCATCCACAGTGGACTCCATTTTGGCAAATCGGGGTATGAATCTTAGACAACAATAAAAAATGAAAATCAGCTATGCATATAAAATTATGAGTAGACAGACATAGCAGTGAGGAATGGTTCTATGATCCATCTGAGAATAAATACAGAACTGCTGAGGTAATTCATATATCAAAATAATTAGATATTTTAATAGAAATGAGGCATTTCTCCTTTTCAAAATATTTTCTTCTTACAAAGAAAACTTTTAGAAAAATTTGTTAAATAGGTAGCTAAATAAAGTGCTTAGAAGAAAAATAATATTTTATTTCCTCTTTAAAATTTTAGTTTGTGAAGTTAAAGCCAAAAATGTTATTTCCTGATAAAATGGTGAACGCTTTACGTCAAATAAAATATTTAATCTAGCGTCATTCTGCTATTCTTTAACTTTTTTACAATAAACTTGCTGGGAGACCACTTCGGGAATATCCTGAAAATTTCATCCAAATTGTTGAAACCACCGCAGAGTAATCGATATACATACATAAAAAAATACATAGGGTCAAATTGATAACCTCCTTATTTAGTCTTTTAAAAATTGCATTAATATTTGTGACATGGCCATCTAAACAAAATAAAGAAAATGCCTGCAGATCCACCATTTTTTGTCCGATTTCAAACATTTAAAAACTGATATTCATAGAATTTAAAGTTTTATCGGAATGTAAAAATTAATAGATATATTATATATAATATATTTTATTCCCATATATGTAGGTACCCATTATATAAATGTCTGTAATTAAGTTATTAAAAATAAGTTTGAAGACGACTTCATAAAGTCAAATTTTCAATGTGGAATAAAATATTATTTTTTACTTTTTAGTTTTGTTTTTTTTTTGAAGTTTTTTTATTTTTTATAAAAATTTATGTTTGGAGAACAAAGCTTTCTGCAGTAGATATTGTGAAGAAACGCCCCAGAAGTGAATCCCATACCTTGTGTCTGTGAAATCGAAACCAAACTTATTCTTAATTACCTAATCACAAAACTATATTTATGTAATGAGTGTTTTGATGTCTAATACCAAGAGTATAATGTTTTACTATCTGTATTAATTTGGTGCTGACTTCACAGACTAAAATTTTCCAGATGGAATAAAATATTATTTTCCATTTTTAGGTGCATTTTTTGAAGTTTTATTTTTTATACAGTTTTTTATTTCATTCTTTTTAGTTCAATTTATATGAGTTTTATTTTAAGTTATATTTAACAAATAACCATATATATCTATGTAAATTCCTAATAAAATGGTGTACGCTTTTATTGCGTCGAATAAATATTTAATATAGCGTCATTCCGCCATATTTAACCTTTTTACAATATGCTGGCTGTGGGACCACTCGGGCAATATCCCGAATATTCCTTGAAAATTTCATCAAAATTGTTGAAACCATCGCAGAGTAATATATGTACATACATACAAAAAATTCAGAGGGTCAAATTGATAACCTCCTTTTTTGAAGTCTGTTAAAATTTGCATTAATATTTGTGACATGGCCAGCTAAATAGATCCGCCATTTTTTGTCCGATTTCAAACATTTAAAAACTGACATTCATAGAATTTAAAGTTTTATCGGAATGTAAAAATGTATAGATGGTACAAGTTCTGATTAAATCAAATATATTTATAACCTGCCTAAGATAAAACTAGAATAATACTTCCACAAATAAGCATTTAGTATGATCAATTTTTTTGAAATTATATGGGCTCATTATTTAAATATAATATGTAGTTTTTTTTGTTTTCTTTTTAAAATTCAAATAGCATAAGTTCACCAGGACCTGGTTATTTTTCTAAGTAGTGCAATATCTATTTCATTCATTTCTTTTTTTTTGAATAATAGTATTAATTTTTTTGAAAGTAATTAAGAAAATTCTTTATTTTTAGTATGCCTAGGGACGACCACTATGTAATAAGATCACCAACAAGATGTAAGCTCTAGAAAGTTAGTATGTATGTCATTGATTAAAATCTGGCCTTCTTATTAACTACACCAATTCAGTTATTGCCAGGGGCGAGGCAAGTGAAAACAATCCCTTTGTGAGTTGAAAAGACTGATTACATCATACGAAGAAAATATTTACTGTAATGTGTTTTAAATAAAGTTAATGTTTAATATAATCTTAGGTTTAGATTTATTCTGAAAATAAACTATATCTTGACATTCACCATTTTGTCAAGAAGGTATTGTATGCCATTACAATGTGTCTGACCTACAATGAATAGACTTACTTCTTAAAACTTTTTATTTCTTTAAACTTTTATTATTTTTTATTGCTTTATTTACCAACAGTACACTCAAAGAATCTATGTTAATTTAATTAAAATTTGGATGATTAATTTATGCAATTGAATAAGTTAGTTTTCTTTACATTAAGGGTCAGTTATCCAAAAACTATTTAACCTTATTCTTATCCTCAATTAATAAATACTGCAATTCTTCCCATGTATTACTGGGGAAAATCAAAGTGGAGTCATCAGCATAGGCAACCACTTTACCCCCTCGTGCCAAGATTACAAAGAGTGTTGATATACATGTTAAAAAGCACAAGACGCAGCACTGTACCTTATGGTACTCCAATTTTGATTTCTTTAGGCTGACTCATAGCTCCTCCTCCTACTTTAACATAATTAAGTAGATACATTTTGAAATCATTCAACACGGATTCTCCACATCATATCCACAATGTCCAGTAACAAAGATATATAACTTTTACAAATATTTGTGATTAAATACACAAAATGATTTAAAGTATCATTTTTTAAAATATAGCTATTATTGTTACATCCAGGGTTAGGCTAACTCCAGACTGGACTGGAAAAATTCATAAAAACTCTCAATACATAAACTTAATTAAAGTTATCATAACAAAAACACAGTTGTCTGTATTTTAAAAAGAAGGCAATCTATCTTGTTAATATTTTCAGAATTTGAAAGCTTGCTTCTTTAGCTTTAAGAAGCCAGTTATTTTGATAACTTCTTCAATTTGTTAAAAATAGTTCGTTCACACCTTAAACGTAGCTTCAAAATCCACCTAGCATATTTAGTCAAAAGTAAGGGTAGCTGTAATTAATTTCTTATGAAATTATTTGTAATCACAGACTTAAATTATTCATATTGTTAACAAGTGATATGATTTGTAGAATTTTAATCAAAACCAAGGCAAATTAAGCTTCAAAAATGATCATTGGAAATTGAATATCAGTATTTTTTTATTGTAAGGTTAAAAAACTCACAAAATTATACCTGGTTTCAAAACTGTTTTTGTAAAATTAATAATTTTGGTCTGTTGCATTTGGATAAATTGAAAGAGCAAAACATAATTATAGGCTTTGTTTACTATATCCGAGCTAGGCCCTGAAGAATGTTGTCACACCAACCAAGTTATTTGTTTGAAATTGTTTTTAAATAATTTTAATAAGAAAATTGGATTTTATTGTATTTAATAAATCAGTGGTTCACCTGCCCAGACAAATTGTCATTTTATCACCTTAACAAAAATATCGAACCTTATATTTTTTTTATTTGAATTAATCTGTGCAGGTAATTTTTACTCGACTTCCAAAAGGAGGTTATCAATTCAATCCTATTATTTTTTTATGTAGGTACATCGAGTACTCCTGATTTGACCAATTGCGCCCAAGACAAAATATCTTACATTCACCATACTATCAGGAAAAAAAAATATGCCTGTTAATATCATGATTTCAGTTAATGTCACAAAGTTCAATTTTACTGATCATTTTAAATTTTAACAGTGAATATAGCTAGTTTTCTATAAATGTGTAGAGATGGCATATTTTATGCAATATTAATATGGTGATTGTGGTTAGCTACTTATTTATTTTGGATGTCCATAAGCTTTACCAAGTTTAGGTAGGTAGTAGGTAGACCAAGTAGTAGTATATACATATATATATATATATATATATATATATATATATATATATATATATATATATATATATATATATATATATATATATATATATATATATATATAAGGTAATTGTATGATTAGTATGCATCTGGGCACAAACAAATTAATCAGTAAAATTATGTGTTTTATTTAAAAAATTACAAAACTTATTCCTAGCTATTATATATTATATTTATTTTAGCACTTAATTTTTTCTTTTAGGGTTAAAGTTACATTTTACTTCTTTTAGTATCTGAGTTTTATTACCTGACTGTATTAAATATTTTAAGATTCATTACTTAACTATTGTTCTATGTTTTGTTCTGTTTGTGAGTATTAAGTGTATTTTCTTTTGTAAAATTATGCTTTTTTTGTATAATAATATATTAAATAAATACAAACATTGTGAAATTTTAAACTATAACAATAAAATATATTAACAATGACAGGCAAATAAATAGTATTTTTATCATCTACAATGATCAATTATCATCTAATAATGTACGGGAATATTGATTATACATAGAACCCTCAATTTTTTTATGGGACACCCTGTCTATTATATGCCCATTAAATAGGCATCTTTTTGCTAATCTTAAATATGTTAGATTTGATACCTTTACCTTTAAGCCAATGGAGAAAAACCATGCCATAAGAGGCAAGTTATTCATATTGGTGTTATGTTTTCTCTAACATCTCTTATAATAGGTATATTGTCAATTTTCTCAGTTGTGTTTCACGATAAATGTTTCAAACCTAGTATAATCATAATTAGCAAGAAGAGACCCATTTGATGGACATATACAGGGTGTACCATCAAAACAAAAAAAAATTTGTCATGCTTTTCTGAAAAAACACCCAGTATAGATAGAAAATAATGGATTAAAAATCTATAACTTCTACATTTACCAATTTTTTTTTACAAAAAAGTTAAATGAACGTTTAATTTATGATCAATCAAAATTCGTATGCAATCATGAAATGCTTACTTCATTTTGAAGTATTCAAGATTTTTGTTTAATTATATAATATGATTTGCTCTTAAATTCCAATGGGATTTGGTTATATATTCTTGACACCATTTATTATTAGTTTATTTTGACAAATAATGACATTATGTCAAAGTCAGTTAAATAATATTTAACATATAATGTTTAAACTAGATTTTTGTCAATTAAAAAATATTTTTCTTAGTCGGACATTAAACAAGGCACTACAGGTATTATATGGGATAATGCTTTCAGTCAATGTCTATCCTTCTTGAAACACTGTCTCAACCTTAAGTATTATTAATCTTATAATATGATACCTTAATGTACGGCTGATTTAATTGTGATATGACAGAATCTATGTATAAAGCTATTGTAGGATACCTTTTTTACTGGTTTGGAACTATTTATTTAAAATTAACATTTACTTGAATAAAGACTATACCATAATTTTTTCAACAATACGCAGTCTTATAAGTTTGACAGCCAGTTCCCAACATATGGTAAAATCAACGATAAGATCTAATATTTTTAGGAAATTTTATAAGATTAGGCTATAAAAGTTTATATTTTAATAAGTTAATTGATAAGATAATTTACAAGATCTAAACTACTTTATACCAGTTAATAAACTTAAGAACCTGAAAGCATGAAATTAATTGAAAGTATCTTCGAAAGACTTTTGTTCTTTATAATTATATCATCTACCTAACTTTTTCTTAAGCCATACTTAGATTTAAAAAAAATTAAAGGTGAGATGTGCTATATCTTGCATACTTACTAAATTAACTTATTACTCAATTGTGTATACCAACTGAACAAAATATATAAATAGGCCACATTTAATATTTTTAAAATATGGGGAAAAAATCTTCAAATTTCTAATCCACTTTAGCTATATATCTTTAATCAATATACAAAATATGTGATACACTTTACAGTAACAAAAAAAAAATATTAAAGATAAAATTAATAATAAAGTTGACCCTACATTTATCATATGGTGCATCTTTTTTAGTTCTTAAACACTTTCTCAGCAACAGTAATTGTAAGTACTCAAGTATCACTATAATTTACACGTCACTACTATCTGCAATGCACATATGAGCAGAACTAACTTCCTAAGCCTTGTCTACGATACCTATATCAAACATCAAGAAGACTTGGTCCTAAAACAAATTATAATTAATAAAGTACCTGCACGAATAACAAGCTTAGGGAAAATCATTAACAATCTTATAAAATACTAATCAATATGTGTCTGATAAAAACTGATTTTTAGATAGGTATTTGCTTGGGATCAGGATACAAAATTAAAAAACTTAAAAAAAAAGTTGAAATTATGTGTCTCAAAAAGCTCACAAAACATATTAGTTAAAAGATACATGTTCAAGCATCAAGGCTTTTGTGGATTTTTATATGGTCTTTAGTAGACAACTTTGTTTTATTTTTAGGTAGGAAACAATATCCACATTAATAACAGATGGGGACTCAATCCTATATACTAACAAATAAGATTATCTGAGTGTAAGAGTCCAAAAACTGAAATGGTTGCAACTTTATACCATATTCACACTATTCTAAAATAAACATACTCACTTTATATGTAGAAGCCTTGTTTATGTATAGACAAGGGTAGAAGGTTTAAAATCATCTCAATGCAAACATGCAATAACCTCTTCCTGGGCTTTCCAACAATTTTTTTTTTCAATATTCAATCTCCATTATTCCATTAATTAGATATTATCCTGTGATAAACAAATGCTTTATAATAAACCAAAAAAAAAACAGTCAATATACGGTTAACAAATATATTTATTTTTATCAATAAAACTTGACAACACAGCAGGCCTATTTAAAGAATTTTTAGCCAGTAGCGTAGCTCGCCAATTCGGTATTTAAAGTGTCGGGCTAGCGGCGCATTCCACACATTCCAATCTGTCGGGATTTCGACGGTTTGGGCCAGTGAAGTTTTGGTCCACTAACTGTTTGGGCCGGTGTGGTTTAGGGGAAAATACGCACTACCAAAAAAACTACAGTAAACTACCAAAACATTTAATGAATGCTTCAGATATCCACGATTTCTTCCAGTCTATACTAATGATTTTCCAGACTCTACCTCACCCGAACTATTCAACATTTATAAAGGCAATAGAGTCATTGATAGATCATTTTTATTTTATCTCATTGACGAAAATATGTTGCATAAAATTATGTTAACCATAACATCAAACGTGATTGGTGAAGATGGATTTTCCATTAAAGATTTAAAACTTTGTTTGCATTTTTGTATAAACCCGCTAATTAACATTATTAATACGTGTATTTCAGAAAAAACTTACCCAGCAATATAGAAAAAATCAATTATTAAGCCCATCGCAAAAGTTTTGGAACCCACCCAATTTCAGGATCTTAGACCTATAAGTATACTTCCGGCAATGTCTAAGATATTTGAAAAGCATATTTTTAATCAACTATCTTTTTTCGCAGAAAGACAGAATATAATTACTGAATGTCAGTCAGGTTTTCGAAAGGATTTCAGCACTTGCACGTGCCTTGTAAATATATTACAACGACGTCCGTCACAATGAAGAGGAAAAGAACTGTACTTGTTTGGCTCTATTGGATTTTAGCAAGGTTTTCGACACTTTAAATTACAAAATGTTGTTGGCAAAATTGCAGCACTTTGGCTTATCTGAAAATACTCTCTGTTCAGTAGCTATCTAAGCCACCGCCAGGGCCGGGTTGTGGTCGTCTGGGGAGTCAAACACATTTACGTCAAATTTCTTACCAATTCCTCAGGGTGTTCCTCAAGGCTCTGTTCTGTCATCTTTGTTATTCGCAATTTAGGTTTCTGACATGTGCAAAGATATAAAATATGCTAAACTGCAACAGTATGCCGATGATTCGCAGTTATATATCCCTATTAACAATCAAAACATAGATATTGTGCAGACACAGCTTATTTCCGATTTAAAGAATGTTGAATCATTCGCAAAAAATCATAATTTAAAACTAAATGCAAGGAAGCCCAAAATTCTGGTTCGGGTGGAAATAGCGTTAGAAATAACTTAGAGAATGATCGCCAAATTCATGTAAATAATAATCTAATTCCCATTTTACATGAAGCAAAAAATCTGCGTGTTACTTTGACAGTTCATTGTCTTTTGAATCTCATATAAAACGAAATTAAAAGCCGCTTTCCTTCGTCTAAGAAATCTTTACAAGTTGAAAACATTTTTACCTTCCAAACAAAAATACTTTTTATGCGAGACATTAATACTTTCACTATTTTACTATGGTGATAGCGTATATGGAGAATCTTTGTCGTGGAAAAGAATGATACAAAAAGTTCAAAATAGCTGCATGAGATTTTCTTTTAATATTTCCTATAGGGACCACATTACTCCGCATTTGAACGATGCAAACATTTTGAATATGCAAAATCGTAGAAGATATCACATGTACACTCTTATCTAAGGATAATTAAAAGAGATAGGCCACGTTATTTAAGTATTAGATTTTCCAGTTTCGTGCACGTTCAGGAAACCAGAAACAATCAAAATTTTATCATACCTCTTCACAGGACGGCGACATTTCAACGCTCTTTTACATTTCTAGCCGTTCAGATGTGGAATGGTCTCTCGGCGAGGGTTAGGGACCTAACCCTTGACACTTTTGCCAAACATGTCAAGGCGAAATTGTTGCAAGAACAGTGTTTGTTATAATATTATTTTTAACTTGTATATATTGATGAATTTCCATGATGGGTTGGTTCGGCCCGCCGTCCGGTTGCGCTATTGCCTCGTCCGCGTACGCTTTGGTTTTCGCCCTGCCGCCCCTCGCTCTTCTGGTCGCTTTTGTCTTATTTCTCGCTTCTATGCAGCCCCCTGTAACTATTTGGTTGCATATATATATATATATATATATATATATATATATATATATATATATATATATATATATATATATATATATATATATATATATATATATATATATATATATATATATATATATGATAAGCATATTGCTAAAATAGTACATACATTATTTTCTTAATTCTTGTTAAGTAGCTGTCTTCGATTAATATAGTATTAATTCAAAGGGTCACCTTGCATGTACACTTTATCGTAAAGTGTGCAATGTGAACGGTTTTTATAATCGAAAGGTGGTCCATTTTGCTATGATATAATCATAATTAGGTTAATATTTAATATTTATAATTTTGTAATAATTGATATTGCTTCAGCAAAATAAATAGTTTTTGAATTTGAATTTGAAATATCTCGATTATTGCACGACTTTTCTGGGGCGAAGTTTCGGTTCGTTTTTGGAATAAACGGTTGATACCCAAAGGTTTTTCGTGCAGAAAGCCCTTTCAAAAATTCGCAAGACTGCGGCAATTTAAGTTCTATAAAAAAACTTTTTTTAAAAAATATAATTTTATTTTAATTTAAGATTACAACGTTAAATCAATAATGAAAGGTAGGTGAATAAAGGCTATGCCGTTTCTAGTTGCTTCTTACGGTCGTCGGGTATATCGGCTGAACTGCTTAGCTTTCTATGCCCAGTCAGTTTTTTTCGAACGCTTGTTTCACAAATTTTTTAACCTAGCAAAAAACGTTAAATACTACGGGAGTCGAATCCAATTAAATGAGCTATCTGTCCGTTTTAGAGTTTTTTTAAGGGGCTGTATAGCTTCGACAAAAACTTCAACTTGTCGTTCGATAAAAAATCGTGTTAGTCTGATATCTGAAATTTTAGTGAATTTAGCAAAAATGTGACCCAATATCGTACCAAAGTACGATCAGCCTAGCAGTTACAAGTCCGGAGTTATTAATCGATAAGGGTCAGAAGTAGGTGAACACTGTAAAAATAAAAAAGTTTGATTTAAGATTTTTCTTCTTCGTCTTCTTCTTCCTCTTATTTTAGGCCTTAAGCCTGTATTTCCCAACTAATTCTCATTCTCTTGTGATGTAGATGTTCAGGAGTCCTTCCATCTTTTAGGAGGTCTGGCCAGTGGTCGGCGTATCTGTAAAACACCGTCTCGTGCAATTTTTGCTATCCTGTCACTGTTCGTTTTAGCAACGTGGTCATTCCAAACGCTACGCCTTTTCCGTTCCCATCTGACTATGTCCTCTACCTCGCACTCGTTCCTTATGTCTCTGTTCCTTTTCCTGCCTCTTAGTGTATATCTCGCTATATTCCTCAGTACTTTCATTTTCATTGTTCGTAGGATATTTTTTGTTCGTTTGTTATCTGCTCGAGTTTCTGTAGCGTACGCCAACACGGGTCGTGCGCAAGTTTTGTATATCTTGGTTTTAACTCGTTTGCTCATGTGTTTGTTGCTCCATATGACGACGTCCCGAAGAGTACCTGCTATCCTGCTTGCTTTGTTTGCTTGGGCATTTACTTCATCGATTCTATTTTGGCTGGAGGTTATTTGCACTCCTAGATAGTTAAATGCCATTACCTGCTCTACTGGTTTGTTCTCAAGTGCAAGTTTACATCTTACGGGTTCTTTAGCCACTACGAGTGTTTTTGTTTTAGTAGTGGATATTTGCATGTTGTACGACATGGCTTTTACATAGAAAGAATACAAGAGTCTCTGTAGGTCATCTTCGCTTTCGGCTATGATTACTGCATCATCGGCGTAGCAGATGATTTTTTACTTCTCCCTTCGTGAGCCTATAGCCTCTGCTTGTATTCTTAACGTGGTTGATAATTTTTTCACTCATAATGGTGTTAAACAGCTTAGGGTTTAAGGAATTTCCTTCTCTAATTCCCGCTGGTGTTGGGATTTCCTCCGTAAGTTTTTGATTCATTGTATGATATGTAAGTCGACGTATTGAGGTTCAGCTGTTTGATTGTGTCCGTAATAGCATCGGGTATGTGCTTCTCCTTCAGAATGTTGATAATGTCGCTTAATTTGACTCGGTCAAAGGCTTTGGTGAGATCGATAAAGCACATGATTGCGGGTTTTCCGTACTCGATAGCTTGCTCTACAATTTGCCTGATTATAAAAATAGCGTCTAGCGTCGATCTATTCTTTCTAAAACCCTGTCGTTCTTCTGACGTATCTACACGTTCAATCATTATTAATTCCTAAATGTTTGTAAATAATTTCATGGTTGATGCTAGTAGTGTCGTGCTTGTGTAATTCAGAAGATTTCTTGTCTCCTTTTTTGAATATTGGAATGGTGATACTTTTCTTCCAATCATTTGGGACTGTCTTAGAATATTATTGAAGAGTTTTGTAAGTTCTGCCCGTAGTAGTGGTCCTCCCTCTTTTAGTAGTCCATTTGGTACGTGATCTAAGCCAGGCGCCTTTCTATTTTAAGCTTACCCGCTGTTTTCGTTGTTAGTTCCAATGGTATTTCCACCAGTTCTGGGTTTCCCGTATCTTCCTCTTTGAGGATATCTTGTTCTTCAACATCGTATAGCCTTTCTAAGTAGCCTTTTCATTTCGCTTCCTCTATTTGTTGTGTTTGTGCGTATTCTGTTATGTCAAGTTTCCTATTTCTTAGCATTCCCCAAACTTTCTTTTGCGCGCCATATAAGTCGTGTTCCATTTCGGTGGTGAAAATTTCGGTAATTAATTTCATTTTTCTCCAAGGCGAAATATCTGGTTGACACGGGCATCTTTTGCCTTAATTCACATTTAAATATTTTAAAAAACTCCGCCTTTGATGTTGGTTGGGTGGATTGAGTAGCCCATCAAGCATCGATGCCTGTCCTAAGCCCGGATAAAGGAGGAAGGTTGCCAGGTGAGGTTAGCGCCCTGTCTGACACAAAAAGTATACCTGCTCTCAGATCCAACACTAAGCCTCGGAACAGGACGGCCGAAACGATGATGAACTCGGCGAGAAACAGGAAAACAATTACGGAACAGGAACTAATCAAAAAACAACAATGGAGAAAAAATACAATAAGGACGGCCTGCTGAAACATTATGTCCTGGAACACGAAAGACAATGAAATATTATTAGAAATGGAACAACATAAAATAGACATATGTGCCCTATCTGAAACAAAGCGTAAAGGCAAAGGAACCATCAAGCTACCAAACTATATCCTAATATACACCGGAGTCGCCAAACACAAAAAAACAGAAGTGGGTATATTGATATCCGAAAAATACGAACAATCCATCCAAGACATACACTACATAAACGAAAGAATCCTAATACTATCATTAGAATACAAAGAAAAAGAACTTCCTCAAATACAAACAAGGGAAAATTCAACATAGAATCCATCAGAGACCCGACGACAAAAGAACACTATAAAACACGCCTGTCTTAAAAAATTTAAACTAGCCCTATAAAAGAGCAGGATGACTGAAGCTATAGGCCAAAGGAAAATCACTACAAACAGAAACTTCGAAAACAAACAATGGTGTATACACCAGAAGTAAAAGCACTGGCAAAAGAAAGAGATGCCTACTTAGCATTCAGAAGCAGCAGAAGACCTAAACAACACAACCTCTACATTCAAATAAGGAATAGAGTTAACACAGAAATAGGAAATATCAAACGAAAATAATGGGAGAAATTCACCACCGAAATGGAACACGACTTATATGGCGCGCAAAAGAAAGTTTGGGGAATGCTAAGAAATAGGAAACTTGACATAACAGAATACGCACAAACACAACAAATAGAGGAAGCGAAATGGAAAGACTACTTAGAAAGGCTATACGATGTTGAAGAACAAGATATCCTCAAAGAAGAAGATACGGGAAACCCAGAACTGGTGGAAATACCCTTGGAACTAACAACGAAAACAGCGGGTAAGCTTAAAATAGAAAGGCGCCTGGCTTAGATCACGTACCAAATGGACTACTAAAAGAGGGAGGACCACTACTACGGGCAGAACTTACAAAACTCTTCAATAATATTCTAAGACAGTCCCAAATGATTGGAAGAAAAGTATCACCATTCCAATATTCAAAAAAGGAGACAAGAAATCTTCTGAAAATTATACAGGCATGACACTACTAGCATCAACCATGAAATTATTTACAAACATTTAGGAATCAATAATGATTGAACGTGTAGATACGTCAGAAGAACGACAGGGTTTTAGAAAGAATAGATCGACGCTAGACGCTATTTTTATAATCAGGCAAATTGTAGAGCAAGCTATCGAGTACGGAAAACCCGCAATCATGTGCTTTATCGATCTCACCAAAGTCTTTGACCGAGTCAAATTAAGCGACATTATCAACATTCTGAAGGAGAAGCACATACCCGATGCTATTACGGACACAATCAAACAGCTGAACCTCAATACGTCGACTTACATATCATACAATGAATCAAAAATTTACGGAGGAAATCCCAACACCAGCGGGAATTAGACAAGGAAATTCCTTAAGCCCTCAGCTGTTTAACACCATTATGAGTGAAAAAATTATCAACCACGTTAAGAATACAAGCAGAGGCTATAAACTCACAAAGGGAGAAGTAAAAAATCATCTGCTACGCCGATGATGCAGTAATCATAGCCGAAAGCGAAGATGACCTACAGAGACTCTTGTATTCTTTCTATGTAAAAGCCATGTCGTACAACATGCAAATATCCACTACTAAAACAAAAACACTCGTAGTGGCTAAAGAACCCGTAAGATGTAAACTTGCACTTGAGAACAAACCAGTAGAGCAGGTAATGGCATTTAACTATCTAGGAGTGCAAATAACCTCCAGCCAAAATAGAATCGATGAAGTAAATGCCCAAGCAAACAAAGCAAGCAGGATAGCAGGTACTCTTCGGGACGTCGTCATATGGAGCAACAAACACATGAGCAAACGAGTTAAAACCAAGATATAAAAAACTTGCGCACGACCCGTGTTGGCGTACGCTACAGAAACTCGAGCAGATAACAAACGAACAAAAAATATCCTACGAACAATGAAAATGAAAGTACTGAGGAATATAGCGAGATATACACTAAGAGGCAGGAAAAGGAACAGAGACATAAGGAACGAGTGCGAGGTAGAGGACATAGTCAGATGGGAACGGAAACGGCGCAGAGCTTGGAATGACCACGTTGCTAAAACGAACAGTGACAGAATAGCAAAAATTGCACGAGACGGTGTTTTACAGATACGCCGACCACTGGGCAGACCTCCTAAAAGATGGAAGGACTCCTGGACATCTACATCACAAGAGAATGAGAATTAGTTGGGAAATACAGGCTTAACAACCTTCCTCCTTTATCCGGCCTTAGGACAGGCATCGATGCTTGATGGGCTACTCAATCCACCCAACCAACATCAAAGGCGGAGTTTTTTAAAATATTTAAATGTGAATTAAGGCAAAAAATGCCCGTGTCAACCAGATATTTCGCCTTGGAGAAAAATGAAATTAATTACCGAAATTTTCGGCAAAAATTTTTTATTTTGACTTTTCGAACGACATTACAATAATTCGAGATTTTCGAAACAGAGCCTCATATAGGATTTTGGTCTTCTTTAATTTCCTCGTCTTTTTTTCCAGGTCCCTAGGACGTAACGTTAAGACACCCGAAGGATCCCTTAAATTTTATTTTTCGAGAAAAAGTTGATAGCCGATCGCGACCAAAAACAATAAAGACTTGGATATCATAGCCAACCCGCGCTGCAAAAAGTTTCGTAGACAACGTAATCCACCCGTCAGTTTTCGAAAATAAACTTTTTTCAACATAGTTTCGAGTTTTCCGTCCCACAGTGTTGTACTGGTCTAAAAGTACGAGAGGCCCGGGGCGGTCTTTCATAAAAAAGGTCGTTTTTTTGGTCGTCGCTTTACGATAAAAAAAATTATCACTTTCAATTTCAAACATCCGGGCTCAAAGTTTGCTTTTTTGACTAAAAAAAACGCCACTGCTCGAAACCCTGGCCGTCAAGAACTTTGCACCGTGGTATAACCCTGGTGTCCACTAAAACATACCAAAATTCAGCCCCCTACCTGCAACCGTTTTGCAATGGTGATAATGCAAAGCCAAAAAAACACGTTTTCGACCTAAATTTCTCGCAACTTTGGCGATCCGGTTTAATAGCAATTCAAGCCCGCCATAACAATGAATATCTTTGGCCAAAAAAGCGCTCTGTAGGTTAGCATCAATAAACCAACTTTGAAAAGCAAAAACAAATCTGTTGATAAAGCGTTTTAAATAGTACTTACATTTTCTGAATACAGCACTAAACCATTCAATTTTGGTAACTCTACCTTCTCCTTCATGCGCGCAATAATTGTTTCTTCTCCTGCCCCCCCACCTTTAAGGCTACCCATTTATTTTGTGTTGTGAAATCTATAATTAATAATGGAAGGAATTAGATCGAGAGATGAAAGGTCTCCGAAGTCAAGGGAATTCATAAAAAATCCAAAAGGTTTAAATTTGCTCATTTTTGACTGTTGATCTTGGTCTCATAGCTAGTAATAGTGCAAAATATATTTAAACCGTTTGTTCCTGGAACCAGATTCTAATTTCTGTGAGCCCACCACGCCTGGCATTATAAACGGTTTTACAAACAATCAAAATAACCTATTTAAATTATATAATTAAAGTTCAATTATTCTAAAATAATAAATAGGGTTTTATTTTGCTACACCTCTATACTTAAACATGCCTACTGCAGCACCCATATAGAAAGTATGGAGAAAGCTCTCTGAGATTTATGTAAAAATAAAAACTTTCATTCAGTTGTAAAAATCGGCAACATATATTTGCACTTTTTGTAGAGATTTTTCAATCAAATTGTTAAAAAATATTGAATAGATAGATATTTCTCAGATTATTGTCAGATGGATTTGTCCGTAATAGATAATATAATTTTACCTAGAAGTAAGCAAAATAGCACAGTTTATCTCTGCAATTAAGTGGGAATATATAATTTTTGCGGTTAGAGTTTTTTTTAACAACTGAAATAAAAATCTCCACAAAATTTCAATAATGACATTATACAATATTGTGTAAAAAATTAAAAGCGATTTTTTCCGTGTAGCTTCCATTAACGTAGGGCCCCAACTTTCAGCATTCCACAGCTTAATACGATTCTCTCCTGTTGATCTACGATTTTCAATGGAGTTAGTGCTCTTTTTATTTCCTTTGTAATAAAATTTAAATTATATCTTCGGAGTTTACGTTTTTGATTATTCTGTCCTCTTCATTTCTATACGGATTTGCCTATTTTTTGTGGCGTAAAATTCTTTATAGAATGTTTCAATTCCTTTGATTACCTGTTGTTTGTAATTTATCATTATGTTGTTTTCATTTCTTATGTTTCAATCCTTGTTTATTGGGAGCCATTTTTTTTAAATATTTTCATCTTTTTATAATTTGTATCGTGGATACTGTAAATATATCTTTTATGATCTTATTGATCTCAGTAGGTTCCTTTGTTCCTCTCTCTAAATGTCTTTTTTGTTCCATAGGTTTTTGCGTGTTTTTCTTTATTTTCTTATCGTCCTTTCTTTTACCTTCTTTACAGACACTATATTTAATTTGTTTTCTTTTCATGCTGGTGTTTCTGTATATCTGGAGCTGCTCTCTAACTAATCTGTAGTCACTTCCAATATGAAATTTCCGAGACCAATACGTCCGTCACGATGTTATTACTTGATATTATAAAATCAATTTCGTTCTTGGTCTTTACATTTGGTTCCTCCATGTCCACTTCCGCTTAGGGTGTTTTTTTTAAGTGCTCATACAGTATACTTTTTCTGAGTCTAGATAATTTATAAGTCTTTCGCCTCGTGTGTATTCTGTTTTTTTTTTGCAATTTAGATTCCAGATAATTAGATAAAAATGAGCATATTGTACAATATTGCAACTTAGTCCTTCACGGATGTACATCCGTTCTGAAAAATTATATATATATATATATATATATATATATATATATATATATATATATATATATATATATATATATATATATATATATATATATATATATATATATATATATATATATATATATATATATATATATATATATATATATATATATATATATATATATATATATATATATATATATATATATATATATATATATATATATATATATATATATATATATATATATATATATATATATATATATATATATATATATATATATATATATATATATATATATATATATATATATATATATATATATATATATATATATATATATATATATATATATATATATATATATATATATATATATATATATATATATATATATATATATATATATACATATATATATATATATATATATATATATATATATATATATATATATATATATTATTTACATTCGTTCACTATTGTCGTTCGAAAAGAACAGTTTTGCTAACGTTTCGCCAAAATCACACTTGCCATTTTCGGAACTTTGTCGCGTCCGATAAGAGGCTGAAGCCTTAGCAAGCCCATAGTCAGGAGGAGTCCTGGGGGCCTGGAACCCCTCCCCACAGAAACTATAAAAATATATTGGTATAGGCATGCTTCTTACCAATTTATTATACCCCCCTCCCCCGAACTGAATTTCTGGTTACGTGCTTGAGAGCTTCTTTTGGTACCCCCCTGGGACCTGGGACCGAAGGTTATATCTGGGCAACAGTGCGTCGTTATTTATATATGACGGATATTGCTGATGTTGTTGCACAAATTCTGCTGCTTGATTTTTTTGTTATTTTGAGTTTGCCGATTAGTGACTTATATTCGAAATTTATTTTGCCCGTTTCCGGATAAAGCAGGAATACGGTCGAGGTAGTTTTTTTCTGAAACTGAGTTTATGCTGTTCTATTCTTGCTGATATTCGCCTGTTAGTTTGCCCATCATACAACTTTTCACAGTCTTGCCATAGAATGCATACTATGTGGTTTCCCAATTTTATTTTGTCTTTTGGGCGTCCAAGTGGTTACCTATGATTGCTTGTGGCTCATAATTTTTCGTGTTCGTTGTTCGAGAACCCGGTATGTTAATAGCATTCTCTATGGTGCGATTTATGTAGCCATTTTTCTTTAAAGCGCCATAGATTATATTAAATTTGTTTTGTCTCGCTTGTGTTTCAGTTAATCGCACGGATGCAAAAACTGGCAAACCATGTGCACCCATTAGACCCATTGTTAGTGCTGCCAATTCACCGTTACAAAAACTGACCAAATGCAACCGACTGGCGAAATTGCTATTTCATATGCAAAAAAACAATTCACTCGAATTATATGAGACATCATTTTTCAAAAAAACAATTGCAAGCCTAGATGTCAAATCGGTGTTCTTAGTATTCCTATCGACGAAGCATTGTACATGATTGCCATGAATGAAGATTCCCTATCATATATAATACAACTCTCGCAGTATTGCCTTAGAAATACCTATTTTTGATTCCACCAAAAAAATTATAAACAAATAGATAATGCTCCAATGGGGTCTTTATATCACCAATGGTGGCTAATTTATTTATGATATTTTTCGTGAAAGAAGCTCTTGAGAAAGCAAGTTTAAAGCCAAAATTATGAATTCGTTATGTGGATGAGATATTTATCATATAAATCAAACCTTTGCCAAATTGTTGCATGCCAACATTTATATATGGCATTATGCAAATGCATTAGTTCATAAAAGGGATTTGATCGCGTTAAAATGATATTGTCCGGTTTTTTTCTTTCCGGTATCTAAAATGTGAATAATTCAACCATTTGTGGTTAAAGTTTAAATAATTCTTCACGAATATCTTGTAAAGTTCAAATAAGGCTCAGAGACTGAATCAATGTTTGTTGAATATTTATCCTTTTTACTTTACAACTAATTCTAGGTGATATTCTGCGATATCAATTTCTGAGACATCAAATTAAAATAAAAGAACTAAAAGCACATATTGTACATGCTGTTTGCCATGCGTGTCAATTTAAAAACGGAATACCACCAATGACGTCAAAAAGAAATAGACCCCGCATTTCATTCATAAAAATGAAATAAATAGAATCTAACATCAATTTGTTGTTCTGTATGAGTGGAAAAAAGACGGACTGATATCATAAAGAATAGTTTGCGGTGAAAATTGCAACGCTGTCAGATATCTTCAACAGGCGTACCAGTGGCGTAGCTATTTTTGAGATAATATATTATTTGCTATATTTTTTTGAGACCAAACTATTTAAGGTCAAACAAGACTGTTTGACCTTAAATATCTCCATTAGGGGAGAACCCCCTACAGTGGCCACCTTTCAAGATATGTTGCTGTAATTCAACTATTTCAATCATTTTATTATTTAATTATATATTTATAGAAACCTGGAAATGTTAGTTATACCATATGTTACGTGTAAAATTAAAAAAAAATAAATTAGGAAAAAAAAGTAATATTTTTTAAAAGTTTAAAAATGTGGCCACTGTTGGAGAAAGAAAGGTACACTGGCCACCCCATACCCCAACAATGGTCACTGCTTTTTAAACCAAAATAAAGGATTTATTTATGGTTATTATATTTATTATTTGGTATAAAAATGAACTAAATGAATAATTTCAAACTGTATAAACACATGTCTACGAAACGGGAGACAAGAAATCTTATGATACATTATAACTACTTAAGTCAATAGAAAACACAAATGAATTGTTCATCCTTGAAGTGCCCCCAGTGACACTTGGTTCAGGAAGCCCAATTTCTATATCCCTCTTCATGATGGTGGAAATGTCTGGAACTAAGGGGAAAACAAACTTCTTATGCTGGTATCGTAAAAATGACACATCATATTCATCGTCTTGAGGATGAATTTCGGTAACTTGACCTACGTAATATTTGATAGTTTTTTTTGTAGGAAATCTTACAAGGACAAAACTGTTAACCTTTATGTCATCTAATTGATTTAAGGTCATATTGTCCTCCCCTTCAAACGATTCGGTACACGTTGACGAGGCATATGAAATATTATCGTCGCTGTCACTAGAAGAACTGGAATTGGGCCGCTTGTTATTTTTCTTTTTTTTAATTGGTATCAGAGACTTCAGGGGTAAATCGTCCTCATCTTGAAAAACTACTCTTTTTACTACCGTTTTCTTTACTATCTCTTCAGTTTGAAACTTCTCCATAACTGGGGTGCTAGTTAGAATTTCTGTGCTCCTTTTCTTTCTATTTAGTGTGGTTTTCTTACATTTGGTAGCTTTCGGATATGGTGCAATAGTCTCCGGTGAAAAGTATAAATGAGTTCCTTACATTGGCATTTTCAACATCTGTACGTCCTTCATTTGAGGGTCCTGCATGGGGTGAGTTTTGGGTATTTTCTTGAAGTAGAGGTTGATCTGTTACAGATGCTGGAATAAACTCGCTTTCATCATAAATGGCACTGTTGAGTGGACATATTCCAGTGTGTTTGAACGCCGATACGATATTGTTTGTTGTAAAAGCCAATGGATAGGCTTGTCCTAATATCTCACTTATATCGTAGATAGTTATTCTTAGACCAGGATGGTTAGTTATCCACTTATTGCATTCATTATTGTATTGTCGTTTTAATGGACCATAAACACATTTATCCAGGGGCTGGAGTTTATGGCTTGTATGTGGCGGTAATGTTAGAAGCTGCACGTTATTTTGTTTAGCCATTTTAATAACGTCAAGAGAAATATGGCTCTCATGGTTATCCATCAGTAGAAGAACCGGGAAGTCGGCCGTTGGTCTAGCGTGGTTGATAAAATATTGAAACCATTTATGAAATATTTCTTTATTTATCCAACCGCTGGGAGAAGCATCACCTTGTACTCCAGGTGGTCCACCTTTAAGCATATGTGATTTGAAATTTTTCCGCGGAAATATTAAGAAAGGCGGGATAGAGTTACCTATTGCATTGATGGCTCCAATCATGGTAACAAGGGTGCCTCTTTCACTTGATGTTATTTTCCCTATTTGTTTTTGGCCCTTGGTCGCTATAACTTTACTGGAGCCTTGGACTGTTGTAAGGCCAGTCTCGTCTATATTATATACTTGGGCAGGAGTATATTTATATTTTTCATATAAAACGGTAAGATTTGTGAAAAACTTATCAACAACTGGTTTATTAAATCCCATTGCTCTAGCCAAGGACGTTGCTTCAGCAGATCGAATAGAAATGCTCCTATTTCTTTTCATAAATTTATAAAACCAGTTTTTTCCAGCACACTTATTCTTCCTCCAATTGTTTGGAATCTTCTTATCAAAAGCAACAGCTAATTCATAAGCAAAAAATCGTACTTGCGTTGGACTCAACCCGTAGTGCAAATTCGCCATCTGCTTCAAATAATCTGTAAGTTTTTCCTCTTCAGACTTGCTGAACACTTTGTTGACTTCATAATTTGGTGTAAGTCGTGGTGTTCTCCCTACATCCATGTTGGCAAAATCAGCATCAACTCCCGCTCGTTCGCATTTTGATTTATAACGTCTTAAGGTGGTCCTTGCGATCTTGAATTCCTGGGCCGCTTTTTTAATACTCCAACCACCTTCAAATATACGGTAAAGAGCCTCTCTCATTGTTGCAGCACTGGTTTTTCCAATGTTGGATCTCTTGGACCTTGATTCGTCCATAATGCTGAAAAAAAAAGGAACCTACAGTGGCTTTTAGTGGCACTTTAGTAGTGGCCACTGTTAAAAACAATAACCCTGGCCACTGTTAGAGAAACCACGTTTTCTAAACGTTTGATCAAAACAAATTCAAACGCTATTATTCTTAAGAAATAAAAGGTACAAAATATAACTAATATACTGCAGTTTATTTTAAAAATATTACCAGCTTATGGTTACAAAGCATTACGAAATAAACAAAGAGCAAACATACCTGTAAACGTAACTTACGGCAGCCAAAAAAGCGATGCTCTCTCTACTACATAAACAATGAGACTGACCAAAACGTGGACCGACGTATTTTCGAGTACGACTACTTAACTCTTTAATTCATAGATGGCGACGGTAACTGAAGTGAATTTATTATATTACAAAGATATGGCCACTGTTAAAGACTGGCCACTGTAGGAGGTTCTCCCCTACTATAATATAAAAAATTTTACCCAGTTTATATTTACGATTGGCCCTTAAAACTACCGTCACAGAAATTTAATTTTTTATGAAATTGTTAGTGAAATCCACTTTTTTGAACATCCTGATCTAAAGTTTATTACTATCAAAATATTTTTTTTGGACCACCAACTTTTATTAAGAAATCAATAATAAAAAAAGTAAATAAATGTATTAAAATGCAAGATGTTTCAATAAAAAACTTTTTGGTGATTCTGAAGCACCCTGTATAATATTTTACACTATATTTGAAACTTAATTTTTTTTATACAAATTTAAATAACAAGGTTGAAAGTGGTGCTGCACTCCTTTATAAATTTTCACTCGGACACGTGGTTTATAAAAATAAAACAAGTTTAAAAGTTTGGTATAATTTATTTATAAACGGTTTGATATAATAACAAATAACTATTATTATCGACAAAACAAAAGTAACAGCATATTAATTTAATATTTCATTATTTATATAATAATTAAACTCGTGTTCTATTACATATTTAATGATTCAGTGACATTTGTCGGAAACTTTATATATATATATATATATATATATATATATATATATATATATATATATATATATATATATATATGTTGATTTTTACTCCTTCACGGATGGAAAAATACAATGTGTTTTCATTCCGGGTGTACATCCGTTCACTACTGTCGTTCTGAAAAGAACAGTTTTGCTGACGTTTCGCCAAAATCACATTTGGCATTTTCGAAGCTTTCTTTCTCGCGTCCGAATAGAGACAGTCTCTATTCGGACGCGAGAAAGAAAGCTCATATTAAGCAAAAGTCGACAAGGTCATATTTACTCAGGATATACCTACAATTTTTTACATTTTCATAATTGCTCTAAATGCAATGTTTTAATAGATATTGGCAAATAACTAATTTTTTGCAACTTTTTTTCATATTTTGTTGCACATGCAGGGGGACTAGCAACAAGTGAAAAAAAGCATTCTTCTTCTTTGTTAGTGAATTGATTTTGACAGGGTTGGATCCCCCCTAGAATTGAAATCCTGGCTACGTGCCTGCAAAAGACATATTTATGTAATGATTCATGTGGCAATATTTATTATTAGCAATAAGCTTAGTCATTAAAGAGCAAGCATTTCCATAACGAAATACAACCAACAACAGGGTGAGTTCTTATTACTATTGTTACTAAAGATGAAGATAAAACTCAATTTTGTTACATGGACCCACTTTGTGTTTTAATGTCTATACCAAGAGCTTATTTAATACCTTTCTTAATCAGTTTATAGCCGACTTCATAGAAAATATGTAATAAAATATAATTTGTCACTTTTTGATGCAACCTATGTTTTGAAATCGGGTTTGTTTTTCAAAACATTTTGATTTCACCCTTTTCTAACACATTTTAGTTCTATTTACGCGAAGTTAGGTAAAAATTTGGGTCCACTACTTTTAAAAGTTTGCCAGGCTCGAGGCAAGCAATATTATATAAAAATGCACCACCTTTACATGCATTGGATCTATTCATATTTCGAGAAAATCAGCAATAAACATGGCCCAATATTAATATGAAAACAAAATTGAACTTTGTATCCCTAAAAACCACGAAAACCATATTATGAAAAACAATATCTTTACAGTATTTATCCCTCAATTTACCCCCTTTTTTCCCCACCGTCCACCTTCCCCTCTATACACTTGACTTATTGACAGTATAAATATTTTGTGCCAAGATGTTTAATATTTTTAACATTCATTGTAATATATTACATTATTATTTATATTACCGAAATCACCTGATAAAAACAAATTCCCCCTAGTTGGGATAATGTACCTCAGGATGGTTTTTATTTACTATTTTGATTACTTATTTTTAAAAACCAAATTTTTAGGCAATAAATTAAAGCATTTCAAATTCATTAAAGAAAATCTCTAGTAAATGAAAAATTGAAAAGTAACGCCATTGCCTTATTTTCATTTTTTGTATATGCTTGCTATATGAGAACTCTGACACTACCCTAAATATTTCTTGAAAATTTCATCCAAAATGCAAACCATCCTGGAGTAATTAATGGCATACATAAAATAATGGATCTTACAGCTTACTCAATTGAAATTTATTACCTATGCTTTACCAAATAGTATATTTATGTTGTTTATTAACCCCTCAAAAAAGGTGGTTTGAGAAATTTTAGAGAAATATTTGAGACTTTTCACAAATATATAAATTAGCAAAACGCTGTACTCCGTTTATCATCAGTATTTTCGACTTTATAGATAAGTTGAAGTTATAAAAATTTAATTTAAGCCCAACGGAAATGTGCAATACAAAAACAATATTTCGTTTGCAAATATGAGAACGCTATTAGACGGTGATTTTACCTTTCAACTACAGCACTGGTATGACATAACCTTACTTACCTTCGAAAACACTTATTTCACCAATTAGAACAATTACAACGCCGCATATCAAATACGTCGAAATCATGAATGACTACAACCATCTTCGGCGTATTCCGAATGATCCCGAAAGAAATCTGTAGTAAACTCGAAAAAGGTAGAATTCCGATGTTGCAGATTATTCTGGGCTTTATTTCTTGAAATAAGGAATAATAATTACAGAAGATTTAAATTTCATTTAAAACAGATTCGGTTTGAGTTATTTATATTAAGCTATTTAATTATCAGTTTTAAAATATTCCATATGGAAATTTATACTGAGGACTTCTGGAATTCCTTGTTTATTTAGCTAATAGTAAAAGGATGATATCCGTTATAATCTGGCCACAGTAATGGTTTGGCAAACCAGGGTTAATGTTGGATTCCTCCAAAATGTAAACAACTGGGTCTATGTTATCCAGAAGAATTGAATTTCGAAATTTATTAAATCATCCCGACATTTAAAAGCCATAAAAGTTATTTATGTTAAAAAAAAAGGGTGACAATTGGAGGGTTGCATGATCTGCTTCATCTGGTTGAACCAAATTTTATCATTACACTTAATATTTGAGTGATTTGAATTGTAATTTAAATAACCCCTACCCTCATATTTTTAGTAAATTACGCTCTTTTCGGGCGTCTCTAGAAAATTTTTCGTTTCGTGCGAATCTACATTAGATTTTTTAGATGTGCCATTAAATTCTGCACCAATAAGAACCATTTTACTCTTTCAAATGTCCAAACAACTAATTTTTTATAATGATTCCTATTGTTCTGCAAAATGTGTAGCTACGCCATAAATTTAAGAACCATTATACAATACATCAACTCTCTCAAGTTTGTCTTGGGATAACGATACAACTCATGGGTTTAATGACTGCTTCATTTTTTACTTCAAATGTTTGTAGAAAATAAAAAAGAATTTAAAAAATTAAAAATTAAAAATTTTCTTGAACATTTGAATTCAGTTTTAAAACCTATTTGATGTATGCTGGTTGTAACTGTTTAACTAAACTATTTAATGCGTGTTTTAAATCATCATCATCATGAAAAAGATATATATATATATATATATATATATATATATATATATATATTTATATTATATATATATATATATATATATATATATATATATATATATATATATATATATATATAAGTAGTATAGCAGGGGCGGTCCTGCGACACCTCGATGGCATCTTGACCACCGATCGGTCCCAGGAGCTCTTCGGCTCACCTGCCTGCAAGAAGTGTTTACCTGTCACTTTTTGTGCACTTGTCTTAAGCGTGACACCTGGTTTGCACAGGTAGGTGTTATTTTTGAAAAAAAAACTTCCAAGAAGCGATCTTCGCCGAGCCTCGCGTCATCACAAGAGCCTCGCCTCGCCGAATTCCGAGAATTGTTTTTCTGTTAATTAATATGTTCGACGTAAGACTAGAGGTCAGGTTCGCAGATAAGAAAAGGTCGAGTACCGAGAATTGTTTTTCTGTTAATTAAAATGAATATGTTCGACGTAAGACTAGAGGTCAGGTTCGCAGATAAGAAAAGGTCGAGGATGTAGATAAGGAGATGTTTGTGTAGTATTGAGATAAGCAATGTTTGAATAAATACGTAAAATATTTGTTTTTCGAAAAATACCGAGAATAGCTTGTTTTCATGAATGTGTTCGACGACGTAAGACTAGAGGTCAGGTTCGCAGGTAAGAAAAGACCGAGGATGTAGATAAGGAGATCTTTGTGTAGTATTGAGATGAGCAATAATAATGTTTTAATAAATAATATTTGTTTAGAATAATAACGTATACCAGGTGATTAAAAATATGTATAGCACACATAATTAATATATACGTAAGCCTTCTATAAATGAATACAATACAAGATGTAATTGTTCAGTTGAAAAAAAATATTAATAAACACTTAAAACATAGAGTGAAGTTATTAAAATTTTGTGATCCTTGTTTAGCGAATTATGTATTTGGTGTAAATAGTATTAGGTCTATGATTTTAATGTCAAAATAGAACAGTGCAAAAATATGGAAATTAAAATGTAAAAAAAACTACTACGGTTTATTTTATGTGTTGTTAGTTTTACTTAGTGGGTCTCGTAACTCGAACTATGGCAGGAGAAAATTCAATTTTGTGTCTTGATATCCAGGGATTTAATTGTGCCTCTGGATTTATTCCAAAAGAACTAGCTGTGTATGATGGAACACGTTGTTCAAATTTTCTTTTCAAACCACCATATGACAAAAGCATGTTAAAAGGCATGTTAAAGTGCGGAAATTTTTTTTTAAAATACCTCTGAAGAGTGAACCGAAGCTAAGCAAGTTTAAGAAAGTTCCCGAATGTCACTTTCACAAGGATCCATATGGCACTACTTGGCATTGTGCATTATCAAACGCCAAGTTGTTATATAATTATAAATATTGTTTTTCTGTTTGAAGATAAATAAATTATTTGTAGAAAACATGTAAATAATATATAATAAATAAAACGTACATGAAACAAAATTATTTTATTAAGTCACTCTACATTATTTTTATCTATCCAGCTATTATGCTTATCACTGAAACCTAACCATTTTACAAATACTTTATTGTTTTTACGTTTTAACACTTTTTCCACTAAATAAATGTCTGGTTTTTCTGCATCTTGAAGTAGGTATGTCACTGGATTTGTAAGTTGAACTTTTTTTAATATAAATTCGGTTTGGATTTATACAAATTTGTAGTTATAATGTGTTATGAGTATAGGTTTTTTAAATAAAAAAACATGACATATTTTAATATTTTATTTAATATTATCAGATGATCCGAAACCTTTATTTCCCCTTAATGTCTCAAAAAAAAATACTGTTAGTCGATACAAAAGTGCAATTAATAGATTTTTTTTGATGATGATTTGTGTAATTTTGTCTGATTTACAAATTTTAAATGCGATATTTGGATGATTAAACAAAACTTTAAATACATTCTTGATCAATGATGCCCGCTCCGACTTCGATTCCATATTTGTAGCTTAGGGCCGATCTTGAATGGATTTCAGCGTAGAATCCTTGTGGTATTTCAATTTGTATGCCTGTACCAATTTTTGTCCTTGATGATGGTTCAATGGTGTGGTCTTCTACGCTGAAAAGATCGAATCCAGCCGCTTCAGAGGTAAATTGTCTAGGAGCTAGAGCCTCTGAGTGTGTTTTTTCCTTAATTTAATCTGAAAAAAATGGAAATTTAGTTATTATATAAAGTAAATATTGGTATTCAACAAACTTATTAATTTAATACCTGCCTGGATCTTTGGTTTTGTAGTTGTTGTTGATGATGAGACTGATGTTTTATTCGTTCTAATCTACGAAATTCCCTTTTTACACTTTTTGAAGCACCTATCGGACTTTGTCGCAGTACCAAATGGTTGGATACGTAACGGATAGGATCGTAAGTTTCGAATGTTCCATCTTCATCCCAACTAGAATCCACCAATTGTGATGATGATGGTACTGCTATTGTTGTTGTTGTTGTTGTTGTTGTTGCCGCTGCTGCTGCTGTCAACGACGACGACGACGATGATGATAATGCATCAAAAAGTTTGGTTCTTGGTGTAGTCATTTTTTTTTTGATTTATTCTAAAAAAAATAAAAAAGATAGTAATTTTTTTGTATATCCTATTTATTATAATATTTTTTGATATATTTAATTTTTTAGAATATAACCTTTTAATATTGTTGTTTACTTTTTGTTCTAGGTGCTTTATTCGAAACAGATAATAGAGAAATTAAAAAAATTAAAAAGATGAATATTGTTTTTTAATTAGATAAATTTTAGTTTTAAGGAAATCTCCATGGTAAAGTATCTGTATATTTGTAATTGACGATTCTTTTATCGTCGTAGGGATTAAGAGCAACTTTTGTCTGATTAAATGTATAAACTTTATGTAATTTTGATACAATCATTTTTTGATTAACATTATTACAAGTATTATTAAAAATACGTTGATAATAGTCATCAAAAGTTATTGTTTTAAGTGCAGTTTTATTAATTCCCTTTGCTTTTTTAATAATGTTATAATTTTAAATAAAATTATCAATTTCTTTTAAATCTACTCATTGATTTTTTATTTTTTTATATCTTTTTCTAATTTCATTTGTGTTTTTTATACTTTTATAGAATACGTTTTAGATTTAAGACCTATAAATTCCAATATAATTGTTCCATTTAGTTTATCTTTCATTAATCCTAAATTTTTTGACTTTTTGAGGGCATATTATATATACGTTGTTATAAGGATAATCTAAAGTATCAAATAAATGAATATCTTCTTTAATATGTTGATAGATATCGTCAACGAGAAAAAAATGATATATTAAAGAATCGGTATCTGTATACAAAAGTTTTGTGTTAGATCCAAATTTATTTTTTATATAGTTATAATGAAAGTCATAAAGAAACGTTTTTTGACAGATCCAAAAAAAAAATGCTAAAACCTACAAATATTGGTTTTATTTATTTTTACTTCCAATCGTGACATTTCGATAAGAACAATGTCATTAGAAATACAAGTACAACTATGAAAATTTGGTTCTGAAATATAAAAAATTTGCTCCAAATCTACCATTTATGTTTGCGTACGTTTTCTATGGTTTTTCCAAAAAATGCGTTATTTAATAACTTAAAAAAAAAATTTTCAAAATCGTTTTTACTTTCTTTTCGTAAATTTGTATTTAAATCAATATATTTTTTTTAACCAACATGATTGATCAAATTTTAATACTTTATCTATTTCTATAAGTTTTAATCCTAATTGTAAAGCTTGTTTTAAATTTCGATAATGAATAACATAATTTTTTTTTAATAAAAAATGTATTTAGCAATTTTGGAAGTTTTGATTTTGGTGGACATAAATGTTCCGGACAAAGTGGTAAATCTGTATGTAATTTAAAAAAGTTCTCTAGGATATTCTATATCAACTTCAAATATATATCCAATGGCGCTATCGTCAGCAATATTTAAAATAATATTAGGTGTAAAATTATTTGGATTACTCCATTTAAAATTTTTTGAGGTAATGGTAAACTCATTGCTGCACCATATGAATTATTAACATCAAAATACATTAAATAAGATTGAGTTAATTTTGAATCGTAAGATGTTTCCATATATTTATTATTAGCTTTACCATATCTATTCGAACATTGAGATATACCTTCTCGAATACCTCTTTCGATAATAAAAGCATGTCAATGTCAGTTAGTAGTAGTTCTAATTCGATACCTTGTGACAAAACAATTTGATAAGCTAAACCTGGAACTGTATAGGTCCACAATGCATCTAGTTCGTATGTTGTTAGACACATGTCTCTAAAGTTTTCAAAAATATCAGCCAAAAGTAAAAAACGTCAGTTTTAAGGTATAATTCTGCATATTCTTGTAAATTTTTGATATTAAAAGTATTCCAAAAAACGGTTTAAGCAAAACAATATTCAACTTGTGACATACTTTTACCACTAATGGAACTCTAAAAATATTCTATTTTCGGTAATGTTGTTCTTTTAATTTTTCCCAACAATCTAAATATCCATATAGAAAAAACTCCTTTACGTGATAGTAATTCAAATTCGTTATTTGATGTATAAAAACTCTTAAGAATATTTTTTTATCATTAGGTAAATAAGAGGATAAATTGTTAATACTGGAAGACATAAATCTATAAGAATCCAGAAATCTAAAATTAATATTTGTATTTTCTATATATTTTGTAAAAGAAATATATCTTTCTTTATTAATGGGTAATAAAATAATTTTTTCCCTTTACATTAAGAAATAACTATCGTAGCCGGAGAGAGATTGTGGAATAATACAAGTGTCATGGGGTCAGTTTCGCAGATAACAAAATGTCAAGATGATTACAAGATGAATGAGTAGCACCACGAGCCATTCAATGCAATCTTTTCCTGTAAATATTTTAAAATATGATAAAGAATTATTATATTTAAAATAATATGTAATGCTGAAAGCTTTATGTTCTTGATATATTGTAGTAGTAGTAGTAGACTTTGAATTAATTGTGTTTGGATTTTTTCTCTAAAATATTTTCTAAATCAGCATAAATTGCAAAAGAAACTCTTTGTTTAAATTTAAAATTTGTAAATTTTAAAATATTGTTATCTTCAGATGGTAAAGTTATTTTGGTTTTATTCGTAGTTTTACAACAAATTAAATGTTTTTAAAGATTTCTTCAGTTTTAAAGTGATTTAAACATCTTTCACTAAACCATTTTTTGTGACTTATATTTCCCATTTGTTGGTTTAATACACGTGAGAAATCTTTAATTAAAGCAAAATGATATATATTTGTATAGTTATTTTCATCATTAAAATAATCCATTTTATTATTACAAGGAATCATTAATAAATTTATTTTTGGAGAATAATTTTATTGACTTGAACACAGTGGAACAATTTGTGATTTTTTTTTAGTGAAAATGTTAATTAATAATTTATTTAATATTTAAAATTTTAATATATTTTTAATGCATATGGGAAATTCAATGTTATCATACTTTAAAACCTCACTAAAATGAGGGTAAGATGATGTTCTGTTTATATTTTTGTTTTTTTTATCACTTACTGGATATAAAGCATATACAATTGACCATAAAAATAATATTGATCATTATTTTTAATGTTAATAATTCCTTTGTATTTTTAAGAAATTGGGTATTTCTGTGTAAGTTGAAAGGTCAACATTTATAGGGGTAAAATTATTTATATTTCCTTTTAAATGTAAAATTTCATATAACGCACAACCAGAATCTCTTTCTTGAAATTCTTCCAAATTTTTTAAAATTTTATTTTTCACATTTTCAGTATACCAATTTCTTTTAGAGCCGTATTATTATCAATAATTTCGTTATTTGTAGAAAAATGTTTTTATATCAGTTTCCAAATTATGTGGTTTAATAAACATTGCGGAAAATATAATATTAACTTTTAATAGATTTTTTTTTAATTCCTTTTTTTATCTGAATTGAAAAACTTTTGTATGCTTTATTTAAAAAAATTGTTGGATCTTTAATATTTAAGTTTATAATAGCACCTGTTCGTATTCGTTCCTGAAAACACTATTCAATATCTTGCCATAATAAATTTTTTTTAATTATTTTTAAATAGAGCAGAACGACTAAATTTTATCCTTTTTTTGATTTTAAAATTTTCCTTATAATTTTTTAAATAAGTTAAACTTGATTTTATTTTTGAAAAATTTGCAATACATTTTGATTTACTTTTTTTGACTAATCTTATTATTTTATTTAAATATTTTATCCAAAATAAATATTCATCTTTTTTTAACTAATCTGCTTACCTGCTCGATTTTATGTAGCACTTTACTGACCAACTGATCAAGAGTCTGTAAGCTAATTTCAGAATTAACATCCATTTTTATAATGGACTGTGACATAGAATAGTTGAATAGGGATCTAGGTATATACATATTTTTTTAAGTTGTTGCAGTGAATTAGATTTTATTATAATACATAAGATAATTTCAGTGAATCCATAATAATAAAGTTAACAAATTAACCCACAATTAAAGAAATAAGTTTTTACACCTTATATAAAAAATATATTCTATTTACAAATTAAGTAATCATTTCTACTGCGTAGTTGCATATGTAAATGTAAGTAATGGTTTTTTTCTTATACAATAGGAGAGGTTTGAGTTTTTTGTATTATTCCATTTAAATATTTCTTAAGAAATATATTTATCTTAAAATTTATATTTTTTCAAAAATAAAATGTTTGAAACTAAATTTCCTAGTTTACCCTCCCATTAAAACAAGAATCCACATCTTCCCAAACTAATTTTCTTTTCAACAGACCCTTGTTAATTTTTAAGTGCAATTTAAAACGTAATAAAAAGTGTTTTTAAAATTGACAAATTACTTTCTATTAAAGTTTTTGCATATACCATAAAAAAAATCAGTAACTTTGAAAGAAAATCCAAATAAATACTATTATTTAATTAAATGGAATTTTGCATATAGACAAGCTCGAAAAAGTGACTGTCAAAAATAGTATCTAGACAGACTTCGTTTAAAAAAAAATTAAAGAATGTGAAAGTGTTCTTGAAAAAATTCTAAATACAGAACATAGATATAAAATATACAATGAAAGGATAAATATATTTAATCAGTAAAATAAGTTTAAAAAATAAGTAAGTTCCTGTTAAATAAATATAACTTGATCAAAAAAAATAACTTACTGAAACAGTTGATTCATGACAACTAAAACCATTTTTAACGGAAAATTAATTTTATTTTTTACCAATACCACGATTGTAGATGGTGTCATAGAATTTTTTTTTTTTTTATTTTAAAACTTTTTAATTAGAAAAAAATATATTTATATATAGAACTATTAAAATATAAAAAACTAACTCCGCATCCAATCGTTCACTTAGAATTTATATAACATCGTAAGTATTTTATTTGGGGAACAGAGTGAAAAAAAGTATACAAATATTATTATTTACTTACCCAAAAAAAAAATTGAAATATTTACTAAAATTACACGTATCACTATTATCTAACTAATCCAAATAATTTATTCTAAGATTTGGTTGTTTTATTAAAATTTTGTTTTGAACTATTTCCATTTCATCTTCCTCGAATAAAGTTACTTTTGAAATTTTATTAACTTTTTTTTTATAAAGTTTGTGAATATGAAAATTTGACAATGTTGATGATCCCTGATTGGGAACGAAATTCGTTTTAAGTAAATTAGGAAATTTAGCTTCAAACTTATTGACAGGTCTCTGATTAACAACAAAATTAGTTTTAGACATTCTTTTTTTGTCAAATCACTTTTACAGTACTTGTTAATGGATTATATTTTATTAATCGATCGTGTAAAATTAAACAATATGCACTAGTATTTTCTGGAACTGAAGAACTTGTTTCAAATTCTATACGAATATCAACAAACGAATAGACAGAGAACTGATACCAAACGCAAACTCTGGACGAGTATAAGTACGAATTTATCATTGAAAAAATTAACAATTTTGACGTAGATGACGATAAAAGTATTCATTAATTTCAAAGGAAATTTTCAACAAAATTTGCTGCGTTACATATTGTAACACCACGTCCACAGTAAATGTTTCTTTATCTTTTATCATAATTAATAGCAAAAACAGACGTCGAACATATTAATTTTAATTAACAGAAAAACAATTCTCGGTACTCGACCTTTTCTTATCTGCGAACCTGACCTCTAGTCTTACGTCCAACATTAACAGAAAAACAATTCTCGGAATTCGGCGAGGCTCTTGTGATGACGCGAGGCTCGGCGAAGCTCGCTTCTTGGAAGTTTTTTGAAAAATAACACCTACCTGTGCAAACCAGGTGTCACGCTTAAGACAGGTGCATAAAAGTGACAGGTAAACACTTCTTGCAGGCAGGTGTTATTTTTGAAAAAAACTTCCAAGAAGCGAGCTTCGCCCAGCCTCGCGTCATCACAAGAGCCTCGCCGAATTCCGAGAATTGTTTTTCTGTTAATGTTAGACGTAAGACTAGAGGTCAGGTTCGCAGATAAGAAAAGGTCGAGTACCGAGAATTGTTTTTCTATTAATTAAAATTAATATGTTCGACCTCTGTTTTTGCTAGTAATTATGATAAAAGAGAAAGAAACATTTACTGTGGACGTGGTGTTACAATATGTAACGCAGCAAATTTTGTTGAAAATTTCCTTTGAAATTAATGAATACTTTTATCGTCATCTACGTCAAAATTGTTAATTTTTTCAATGATAAATTTGTACTTATACTAATCCAGAGTTTGCGTTTGGTATCAGTTCTCTGTCTATTCGTTTGTTGATATTCGTATAGAATTTGAAACAAGTTCTTCAGTTCCAGAAAATACTAGTGCATATTGTTTAATTTTACACGATCGATTAATAAAATATAATCCATTAACAAGTACTGTAAAAGTGATTTGACAAAAAAAGAATGTCTAAAACTAATTTTGTTGTTAATCAGAGACCTGTCAATAAGTTTGAAGCTAAATTTCCTAATTTACTTAAAACGAATTTCGTTCCCAATCAGGGATCATCAACATTGTCAAATTTTCATATTCACAAACTTTATAAAAAAAAAGTTAATAAAATTTCAAAAGTAACTTTATTCGAGGAAGATGAAATGGAAATAGTTCAAAACAAAATTTTAATAAAACAACCAAATCTTAGAATACATTTTTTTGGTTTAGTTAGATAATAGTGATACGTGTAATTTTAGTAAATATTTCAATTTTTTTTTTTGGGTAAGTAAATAATAATATTTGTATACTTTTTTTCACTCTGTTCCCCAAATAAAATACTTACGATGTTATATAAATTCTAAGTGAACGATTGGATGCGGAGTTAGTTTTTTACATTTTAATAGTTCTATATATAAATATATTTTTTTCTAATTAAAAAGTTTTAAAATAAAAAAAAAAAATTCTATGACACCATCTACAATCGTGGTATTGGTAAAAAATAAAATTAATTTTCCGTTAAAAATGGTTTTAGTTGTCATGAATCAACTGTTTCAGTAAGTTATTTTTTTTGATCAAGTTATATTTATTTAACAGGAACTTACTTATTTTTTAAACTTATTTTACTGATTAAATATATTTATCCTTTCATTGTATATTTTATATCTATGTTCTGTATTTAGAATTTTTTCAAGTACACTTTCACATTCTTTAATTTTTTTTAAAACGAAGTCTGTCTAGATAATATTTTTGACAGTCACTTTTTCGAGCTTGTCTATATGCAAAATTCCATTTAATTAAATAATAGTATTTATTTGGATTTTCTTTCAAAGTTACTGATTTTTTTTATGGTATATGCAAAAACTTTAATAGAAAGTAATTTGTCAATTTTAAAAACACTTTTATTACGTTTTAAATTGCACTTAAAAAATAACAAGGGTATGTTGAAAAGAAAATTAGTTTGGGAAGATGTGGATTCTTGTTTTAATGGGAGGGTAAACTAGGAAATTTAGTTTCAAACATTTTATTTTTGAAAAAATATAAATTTTAAGATAAATATATTTCTTAAGAAATATTTAAATGGAATAATACAAAAAACTCAAACCTCTCCTATTGTATAAGAAAAAAACCATTACTTACATTTACATATGCAACTACGCAGTAGAAATGATTACTTAATTTGTAAATAGAATATATTTTTTATATAAGGTGTAAAAACTTATTTCTTTAATTGTGGGTTAATTTGTTAACTTTATTATTATGGATTCACTGAAATTATCTTATGTATTATAATAAAATCTAATTCACTGCAACAACTTAAAAAAATATGTATATACCTAGATCCCTATTCAACTATTCTAATAGACTTCAGTCCATTATAAAAATGGATGTTAATTCTGAAATTAGCTTACAGACTCTTGATCAGTTGGTCAGTAAAGTGCTACATAAAATCGAGCAGGTAAGCAGATTAATTAAAAAAGATGAATATTTATTTTGGATAAAATATTTAAATAAAATAATAAGATTAGTCAAAAAAAGTAAATCAAAATGTATTGCAAATTTTTCAAAAATTAAATCAAGTTTAACTTATTTAAAAAATTATAAGGAAAATTTTAAAATCAAAAAAAGGATAAAATTTAGTCGTTCTGCTATATTTAAAAATAATTAAAAAAAATTTATTATGGCAAGATATTGAATCGTGTTTTCAGGAACGAATACGAACAGGTGCTGTTATAAACTTAAATATTAAAGATCCAACAATTTTTTTAAATAAAGCATACAAAAGTTTTTCAATTCAGATAAAAAAAGGAATTAAAAAAAAATCTATTAAAAGTTAATATTATATTTTCCTACTTTCTACAAATAACGAAATTATTGACAATAATGCGGCTCTAAAAGAAATTGGTATACTGAAAATGTGAAAAATAAAATTAAAAAAAAATTAGAAGAATTTCAAGAAAGAGATTCTGGTTGTGCGTTATATGAAATTTTACACTTAAAAGGAAATATAAATAATTTTACCCCTATAAATGTTGACCTTTCAACTTACCCAGAAATACCTCAATTTTTTAAAAATACAAAGGAATTATTAACATTAAAAATAATGATCAATATTATTTTTATGGTCAATTGTATATGCTTTATATCCAGTAAGTGATAAAAAAAAACAAAAATATAAACAGAACATCATCTTACCCTCATTTTAGTGAGGTTTTAAAGTATGATAACATTGAATTTCTCATATGCATTAAAAATTAACATTTTCACTTAAAAAAAATCACAAATTGTTCCACTGTGTTCAAGTCAATAAAATTATTCTCCAAAAATAAATTTATTAATGATTCCTTGTAATAATAAAATGGATTATTTTAATGATGAAAATAACTATACAAATATATATCATTTTGCTTTAATTAAAGATCTCTCACGTGTATTAAACCAACAAATGGGAAATATAAGTCACAAAAAATGGTTTAGTGAAAGATGTTTAAATCACTTTAAAACTGAAGAAATCTTTAAAAACATTTAATTTGTTGTAAAACTACGAATAAAACCAAAATAACTTTACCATCTGAAGATAACAATATTTTAAAATTTACAAATTTTAAATTTAAACAAAGAGTTTCTTTTGCAATTTATGCTGATTTAGAAAGTATTTTAGAGAAAAAATCCAAACACAATTAATTCAAAGTCTACTACTACTACTACAATATATCAAGAACATAAAGCTTTCAGCATTACATATTATTTTAAATATAATAATTCTTTATCATATTTTAAAATATTTACAGGAAAAGATTGCATTGAATGGCTCGTGGTGCTACTCATTCATCTTGTAATCATCTTGACCTTTTGTTATCTGCGAAACTGACCCCATGACACTTGTATTATTCCACAATCTCTCTCCGGCTACGATAGTTATTTCTTAATGTAAAGGGAAAAAATTATTTTATTACCCATTAATAAAGAAAGATATATTTCTTTTACAAAATATATAGAAAATACAAATATTAATTTTAGATTTCTGGATTCTTATAGATTTATGTCTTCCAGTATTAACAATTTATCCTCTTATTTACCTAATGATAAAAAAATATTCTTAAGAGTTTTTATACATCACATAACGAATTTGAATTACTATCACGTAAAGGAGTTTTTTCTATATGGATATTTAGATTGTTGGGAAAAATTAAAAGACACAACATTACCGAAAATAGAATATTTTTAGAGTTCCATTAGTGGTAAAAATATGTCACAAGTTGAATATTGTTTTGCTTAAACCGTTTTTTGGAATACTTTTAATATCAAAAATTTACAAGAATATGCAGAATTATACCTTAAAACTGACGTTTTTTATTTTTGGCTGATATTTTTGAAAACTTTAGAGACATGTGTCTAACAACATACGAACTAGATGCATTGTGGACCTATACAGTTCCAGGTTTAGCTTATCAAATTGTTTTGTCACAAGGTATCGAATTAGAACTACTACTAACTGACATTGACATGCTTTTATTATCGAAAGAGGTATTCGAGGAGGTATATCTCAATGTTCGAATAGATATAGTAAAGCTAATAATAAATATATGGAAACATCTTACGATTCAAAATTAACTCAATCTTATTTAATGTATTTTGATGTTAATAATTCATATGGTGCAGCAATGAGTTTACCATTACCTCAAAAAATTTTAAATGGAGTAATCCAAATAATTTTACACCTAATATTATTTTAAATATTGCTGACGATAGCGCCATTGGATATATATTTGAGGTTGATATAGAATATTCTAGAGAACTTTTTTAAATTACATAAAGATTTACCACTTTGTCCGGAACATTTATGTCCACCAAAATCAAAACTTCCAAAATTGCTAACTACATTTTTTATTAAAAAAAAATTATGTAATTCATTATCGAAATTTAAAACAAGCTTTACAATTAGGATTAAAACTTATAGAAATAGATAAAGTATTAAAATTTGATCAATCATGTTGGTTAAAAAAAATATATTGATTTAAATACAAATTTACGAAAAGAAAGTAAAAACGATTTTGAAATTTTTTTTTTAAGTTATTAAATAATGCATTCTTTGGAAAAACCATAGAAAACGTACGCAGACATAAATGGTAGATTTGGAGCAAATTTTTTATATTTCAGAACCAAATTTTCATAGTTGTACTTGTATTTCTAATGACATTGTTCTTATCGAAATGTCACGATTAGAAGTAAAAATAAATAAAACCAATATTTGTAAGTTTTAGCATTTTTTTTTGGATCTGTCAAAAAACGTTTCTATATGACTTTCATTATAACTATATAAAAAATAAATTTGGATCTAACACAAAACTTTTGTATACAGATACCGATTCTTTAATATATCATTTTTTCTCGTTGACGATATCTATCAACATATTAAAGAAGATATTCATTTATTTGATACTTTAGATTATCCTTATAACAACGTATATATAATATGCCCTCAAAGTCAAAAAATTTAGGATTAATGAAAGATAAACTAAATGGAACAATTATATTAGAATTTATAGGTCTTAAATCTAAAACGTATTCTATAAAAGTATATAAAACACAAATGGAATTAGAAAAAGATATAAAAAAATGAAAAATCAATGAGTAGATTTAAAAGAAATTGATAATTTTATTTAAAATTATAACATTATTAAAAAAGCAAAGGGAATTAATAAAACTGCACTTAAAACAATAACTTTTGATGACTATTATCAACGTATTTTTAATAATACTTGTAATAATGTTAATCAAAAAATGATTGTATCAAAATTACATAAAGTTTATACATTTAATCAGACAAAAGTTGCTCTTAATCCCTACGACGATAAAAGAATCGTCAATTACAAATATACAGATACTTTACCATGGAGATTTCCTTAAAACTAAAATTTACCTAATTAAAAAACAATATTCATCTTTTTAATTTTTTTAATTTTTCTATTATCGGTTTCGAATAAAGCACCTAGAACAAAAAGTAAACAACAATATTAAAAGGTTATATTCTAAAAAATTAAATATATCAAAAAATATTATAATAAATAGGATATACAAAAAAATTACTATCTTTTTTTTTTTTTTTTTTTAATAAATCAAAAAAAAAATGACTACACCAAGAACCAAACTTTTGAATGCACCATCATCATCGTCGTCGTCGTCGTTGACAGCAGCAGCAGCGGCAACAACAACAACAACAACAACAATAGCATTACCATCATCATCACAATTGGTGGATTCTAGTTGGGATGAAGATGGAACATTCGAAACTTACGATCCTATCCGTTACGTATCCAACCATTTGGTACTGCGACAAAGTCCGATAGGTGCTTCAAAAAGTGTAAAAAGGGAATTTCGTAGATTAGAACGAATAAAACATCAGTCTCATCATCAACAACAACTACAAAACCAAAGATCCAGGCAGGTATTAAATTAATAAGTTTGTTGAATATCAATATTTACTTCATATAATAACTAAATTTCCATTTTTTTCAGATTAAATTAAGGAAAAAACACACTCAGAGGCTCTAGCTCCTAGACAATTTACCTCTGAAGCGGCTGGATTCGATCTTTTCAGCGTAGAAGACCACACCATTGAACCATCATCAAGGACAAAAATTGGTACAGGCATACAAATTGAAATACCACAAGGATTCTACGCTGAAATCCATTCAAGATCGGGCCTAAGCTACAAATATGGAATCGAAGTCGGAGCGGGCATCATTGATCAAGAATGTATTTAAAGTTTTGTTTAATCATCCAAATATCGCATTTAAAATTTGTAAATCAGACAAAATTACACAAATCATCATCAAAAAAATCTATTAATTGCACTTTTGTATCGACTAACAGTATTTTTTTTGAGACATTAAGGGGAAATAAAGGTTTCGGATCATCTGATAATATTAAATAAAATATTAAAATATGTCATGTTTTTTTATTTAAAAAACCTATACTCATAACACATTATAACTACAAATTTGTATAAATCCAAACCGAATTTATATTAAAAAAAGTTCAGGTTACAAATCCAGTGACATACCTACTTCAAGATGCAGAAAAACCAGACATTTATTTAGTGGAAAAAGTGTTAAAACGTAAAAACAATAAAGTATTTGTAAAATGGTTAGGTTTCAGTGATAAGCATAATAGGTGGATAGATAAAAATAATGTAGAGTGACTTAATAAAATAATTTTGTTTCATGTACGTTTTATTTATTATATATTATTTACATGTTTTCTACAAATAATTTATTTATCTTCAAACAGAAAAACAATATTTATAATTATATAACAACTTGACGTTTGATAATGCACAATGCCAAGTAGTGCCATATGGATCCTTGTGAAAGTGACATTCGGGAACTTTATAAACTTGCTTAGCTTCGGTCACTCTTCAGAGGTATTTTAAAAAAAATTTTCCGCACTTTAACATGCCTTTTAACATGCTTTTGTTATATGGTGGTTTGAAAAGAAAATTTGAACAACGTGTTCCATCATACACAGCTAGTTCTTTGGAATAAATCCAGAGGCACAATTAAATCCCTGGATATCAAGACACAAAATTGAATTTTCTCCTGCCATAGTTCGAGTTTCGAGACCCACTAAGTAAAACTAACAACACATAAAATAAACCGTAGTAGTTTTTTTTTACATTTTAATTTCCATATTTTTGCACTGTTCTATTTTGACATTAAAATCATAGACCTAATACTATTTACACCAAACACATAATTCGCTAAAAAAGGATCACAAAATTTTAATAACTTCACTCTATGTTTTAAGTGTTTATTAATATTTTTTTTCAACTGAACAATTACATCTTTGGCATAAAAATTGTATTCATTTATAGAAGGCTTACGTATATATTAATTATGTGTGCTATACATATTTTTTAATCACCTGGTATACGTTATTATTCTAAACAAATATTATTTATTAAAACATTATTATTGCTCATATTCAATATATACACAAAG
>JAUTXW010003064.1:0-52297 GCA_030620095.1 Kuschelorhynchus macadamiae
AAGAACAGTGAGTCTATTGATAGCCTACAAAACCAAGTTGATGATTTAGAACAAAACAGTAAGCGCAATAGTGTGCGTATATGTGGCATGAGTATTCAGGAAGAATATAACCTTCCTAGCAATGTTGTGAACTTTATTAGCGAAAACTTTAAAAATCAAGTGTTCTGTTCAGACTGGATTTTGTGATAAATGTTCGAAATAAAGTGAGTAGTGACGAGGGGCGTAGTACTCTTCTCGTACGGTTTTTATCAAACATCAAAAAAAGCGAGGTCTTGGCGTCTAGAAAAAAGCTTAAGAACACAGGTATTTCCCTGTATGAAGATCTTACTAGCCGCAGATACGAATTGTTAAGTGCTGTTAAGCAAAAATACGGCAAAACTAGTGCTTGGTCTACGGGAGGAAAAATTTATTCGGGATCCAAGTGAAAACAAGAATGTGTTAGTTTCTAGCAAAAATAATATATAATTACTGTTATTTTATTGCGAAGCATTTAATGGGACATCTATTTGGAACTGCTGATTGATTCTATTGTGCTTCAATTCACATGTTCATACATATATATTTGCGTATTTATTGTAACAATAGTTATACTTTTTTCCTTGTTAAAATTAAATACTATTTAAGAATAAACTACTGATGCCCAGTTTTTACTGCTATTCCAAATAAATAAAAATATATGCCCAGTCCTTATCTTATCTTTGCTCAATAAGTTGATATATGTACGACATTTTTTATTCCTTTTGTTAATCTGATAATGCTGTACTAAATATATTTTGTAGGAACATACAGCTTTTTTTTTTCTTTGTGGCTTTTGTGATAAATATACAGATATTTACTTAGGTATTCTTTTGTTATATGGTGTTAACAGCATTATAATTTAGTAGTTACTTTTATAGGTGTTGCCAGACTTACTAAAATTTAAAATTATTTATTGTTTATATATTTTCATAGAGCATTATTGCTTTAAATAATATTTAATTTTATTTACCTCCTAAGTGCTTCTTAGAATGGAGTTCTGTGAGCAGATATTAAATACTGTCATATATCATGGAAAGAATCGATTTTTTCGTTTTGCGCATTTGGATGTTAGATCTTTGTGTTCAGGTTTGACGTGTTTGCAGATTTTGTAGATGCGGAGCAAGTGGACATTCTAGGACTCTCTGAGACCTGGCTTCATGATAAAATTTCTGATGAAGCCTTGCATATAACTGGTTATAACTTAGTAAGAAGGGACCGTGGAGGACGTGGTGGGGGAGTTGCTTTTTATATTGGTAATGGTTTTAAGTTTAAAGTTGTTTCCACCCCTCCTTCCTCGGGTTCCCTTGAACAATTATGGATATCATTTAAAATGAAGGGTAAGGAACTGTGTTTTGGGACGATTTATAGGCCTCCCAATGCAAATTTGAGGAGATGTATTGATGAATTAGAAAATGTCTTAGTTTCTTTTTTACCCAAGTATGATTCTGTCATATTTGGGGGCGATTTTAATGTAGACCTCTCAAAAACCAATAACACTAGTTCATTGTACTTAAATATTAATTACAATTAATCGACGCGCCAACGCGTGTTACGGATAACACTTCGTCGTTACTTGACATACTAGTGACATCGCGTGAAAATATTCTCTATGATATTTCTACTACTCCTATGGATGATATTTCAGATCATCACTTAGTTCAATGTAAATTAAAAATTCAAAAAACAAAACCTCCAATCTCATTTCGAACTTATCGGGATTATTCAAATTTTAATAACGATTTTTTTGTTGCGGATTTATTGCAGTTAGATTGGCATGATTTTTACCAGTGTGACAATATTGATGTAAAGGTTGAGATTTTTAATGACAACGTCCGTCGGGTTTTTGATGTCCATGCACCCCTTAAAACTGCGCGCATATCAAAGGCTCCTGCCCCTTGGCTGACGGATAACTTAAAGCTTCTTATAAAACTGCGTAATAGAGCACGTGCGAAGTATAAAAAAACAAAAGACCGGTACTTTATGGGAAGAATATAAATCTTTAAGGAATTTTGTTACAACCGCTGTAAGAAATGAGAAATGCGCTTATTTACAATATAAATTTCAATCGGATCCTAAAGCTTTTTGGCGTACAATTAAATATTTGAATATAAATACCACTCTTAGAACAGCTCCTGGGGATATAGGTACTGCTAGTTCTTTTAATACTTATTTCATCAATAGCATCCCCATTCCCGATTTAAGCAACAATGAATTTATCTCAGCCCATTATATTAATAAAACTCATCCTAGTATTCAAAACAAACTAAATTTTACACAGGTTAGTAATGATCAGGTTGAAAAAATTTTACGTAGCATTAAAACTAATGCCAGGGGCAGTGACAACATTGACCTTAAAATGCTGTCTTATGTTATCCCTCACCTAACGGATCAGGTTGTCCATATTATTAATTTTCTCTTCTCAGCTATAAGTATCCCTCGGCCTGGAAGTGTGCAAATGTTTTGCCTATCCCTAAAATTGCTAATCCTGGGCATGTCAGTCAGTTTCGGCCTATAAGCATACTACCTGCTGTGTCGAAAATACTTGAGAGGGTAAATCATGAACAACTCAGTAAGTTTCTCGCTAGTAATAAAATAATTCCTTCCACTCAATCAGGATTTCGTCCCTTACACAGTACTACTACTACTCTAAGCTTGCAGAAGAACATATAAATGGGGATCTAGAAATAATATATGAAATTTCTAAACATCATGGGTTGATTCTGAATGGTTCTAAATCTCAGTTTCTTTTGTTTGGTAAAAACCGTGATTTATTGTTTTTGCGTGATAACTTTGTTATCAAAATCAACGGTCAACAATTACCACCATCATCGACTTGTAAAAATCTTGGACTAATTTTTGATCCTCAATTGCGCTTTGAGGCGCATGTTTCCAGTCTTTTACAGAGGGGATTTGCCAAGCTCCATACCCTGCATCTGCATCGGAATTATTTATCTTCCGATGTGAAATTGGGATTGTGTGATGCCTTGATCCTTTCAGGTTTGGGATATTGCGACGTAGTATATTGGCCAACTTTATTTGAAAAAGATAAATATAGTTTACAAAAACTACAGAATGCCTGTCTCAAGTTTGCGTATGGACATCGAAAATTTGACCATGTTACTCCTCTCTTTGTGAAATCCAGACGGTTCACCTTACAGGAAAGATTTCTGTTACATTTGGCAACAATGATTTTTAAAATTATTCAAACTAAACAACCAGAATATCTGTTTGAGAAGCTTATCCCTAGATCGAATATTCACAGTAGGTTGACCCGACACTGTGGCCTGCTTAATGTCCCCAGACACAGTACTGCGCTCTTTCAGCGTTCATTTGGCTACAATTCCGAGAAAATCTTTAATTCTTTGCCATCAGGAATTACTGCTTGCTCCAGCGCCAGCGTCGAAACTTTTAAGAAACACATTAAAGCATTTGTTCAAACTAATAATTATATCAATTGATGGTTATTATAATGATTATGGTTAATTTGTTACCTAGTTGTTGGAATTCTATATTTATAGGTACTTCTGATAATATTATATATATATTTTTTTTTTGTTAAAGAGGCGGTTAGATGTGAGTAGCACTTAGCTAGATCTCGCCGCCATTTTACAAGTGTGTTATTTAAAATGTTTGCTATGAAATAAAGACATTATTTATTTATTTATTTATTATATATATATATATATATATATATATATATATATATATATATATATATATATATATGTGTATATTATGGGTCCTGAAGATGCAACAATAAAGTTGCAAAACGTTGCCAATCTAAAAAAGACTTTTGTTTTCTTACGGGATCCTAACTCCAAATAATACACAACCCTATGACAATTTTTGTAACATTGTTCCACCATATTGGATTTCTGGAAAGATATTATCAGGTCATCCCCATATGACTTTTAATTTTTGGTCAAAATTTGATGTCTATCGGGTAAGTAGTTTTTAAACTAAGCCGCGAACTAACAGACAGATCAGACAGACCGACGGAATTGATAAAACATGTTTTTTGGCATCTAGGGACGCTAAAACGTGAGGATATGTAAAACCCAAAAGGGTGATTCTTTTCCCGAATACAAACATTTTATTTGTCCGCCATCTTGAATTAGTAACAAGGTTTTACTAGTTAATTCCCATACCACAATTAGTTATAGCTCACAATTTGAAATCAAACCATTAAGTAGTTTTTCAGGCTCAATTTTTAAGTATTTTATTATCCCGCCATTTTGTTCCGCCGTCTTAGATTCTTACCAAAATTTTATCACTTGATTCCAACATAAAATTTTAAATAAATTTTTTTAACATTTCACTAGGTGCCATTTTGTTTTTCTATACTAGATTTTTACCAAAATATTACTAGATCATTCCTATATGATTCTTAATTTTTGTTTAGAATTTAAAGTCATCCCGGTTAGTTTTTAAGCTATGCCTCGAACTGACAGACAGACAGACCGACAGACGGGCTGACGGAATTGATAAAACATACCTTTTTTCGTATCTAGAGATGCTAAAAAGTGAAGATATGTAAAGCCTAACGGAGATTTTTTCATGATTACAAATATTTTATTTGGCCGCCATTTTATTCAGCCATCTTGTATGAGTACCACAATTTTACTAGTTGAGCCCTATACCACAATTAGTTATGACACACAATTTGAAATCAATCCATTAGCTAGTTAGGCTGAATTTTTAAATAATTTATTAAGCCGCCATTTTATTCTGCCTTCTTGGATTCGTACCAAAATTTTACCAGTTAATTCCAACTTAATACCTTGATCTTTGTGGAAAATTTGAGGTACATTGGATAAGTAGCTTTTTAATATTATTTTTTTAACATTTCACTAGGCTACCATTTTATTTCGCCATACTGGATTTTTATCAAAATATTACCTCATATGACATTTGATTTTTGATCAAAATTTGAACTCAATCGGTTAAGTAGTCTTTAAGCTATGCAGCGAACTGGCAGACAGTACGACACACGGGCGTAAAGATATGTAATACCTGAGAGGGTAATTATTTCATAATTACAAATATTTTATTTGGCCGCCATTTTGTTCGGCCATCTTAAATTAGTACTACAGTTTTACTAGTTGATCCCTATACCACAATTAGTGATGGCCGACAATTTGCAATCAAACCATTAAGTAGTTTTTTCAGTCTGAATTTTAAATATTTTATTAAGCCGCCATTTTGTTCCTCCATTCTACATTCGTACTAAAATATTACCAACTGATTTCAATATAATGCTTGGTTTGGGTGCAATATTTAAGATACAATGGATAAGTAATTTATAATAATACTTTTTTTAACATTTCACTAGGCCGCCATTTTGTTTCACCATACTGGATTTTCACCAAAATGTTATTAGGTCGTACCCATACGACCCTTAATTTTTTACCAAAATTTAAATTTAATCGGGTAAGTACAGGGTGTCCGGATTTGGTTGCAAAAGCAGGGTATCTCGCTTGTTTTTAAAGATAGAACCTTGCAGTTTTCACGAACCTGAGCTAATTTTTTGTGAAACTCATGAAGCCGTAAACAAAATTTTCATAGCCTTCTTCGTTTATGAGATACAGGGCGAAATATAAAATTTTGCATTTTGGAACCCCCCTCGTATCTCAGTTATCCTTTAACTTAATGCAAACTGCTTATGCAATTTTTTACGCTGGATCCAGTGGCGTAGTAATATTTTTCATTTGAGTTGTTATTTTTTAGATATGACCCAAAGTTGTGTTTTTTAAATGGGACAACCTGTATATTTGTCCAGAAATTGATTTGTCCTTTTAAAAGCTTCTCAAAAATATATAATAGTATGGGTCTATTTTAATAAACAACAACAAAAATCCTAATTTTTATAATTATCATCCCAAATTTTGCAGTAGGCCGTGCAAAACAATGCTGCCTTTTATTTGAAGTCGTTAACAATATCTACATCCTAACAATAAATCAAAATAAATATGTAATTAAATCTATTTATCAAAATATGTATTGATAATTTCGCACCAAAAAAGTACCACCTACCTAGATTTATGTAACACAAGAACAAAACAGTAATAAATTATTATGTAACAAGCCTTTCAGCAAAAATCAACTTTCGTATAAGAACTACAGTAACCAAGGAAATCAAAAGAACTGTTCAAACTGATTTTCATTTTGTTCTATGCATGCTTCGCACAATTTTCGTATTCGTTTTAGAGAATTAAGCAAAATAACGGGATGATTTTGTAAATAGCGAAAATTTTCTCTTATTGCATTTCCTAAATCTTGGACATTATCATAGTGGTCTTTGTAAATTCTATTTTCCAGATATCCCCATAGAAAGAAATCTAAAATCGACAAATCTGGAGACCTAGGGGGCCATCTTATAGGTCCATTTGTTCCGATCCATTGATTGGTAAAATTATTGTCCAGAAATAATCTCGTCATTCCAGAAAATATGAAGCAGGACACATTTAGACCAAACCTGTCCTGCTGTCTTCTGGGAAATATTTGGTGTTGATTTTCCTGGAACCAGAATCTACTATTGTGCCTATTCAGTATACCAGAATTACTGAAATGTGCTTCGTCTGACCATATAACCTTCCTTTCAAAATCTCTAACCCTATCGCATCTTTCTCGAAACCAATTGCAGAAGAATACCCGACGCTCTGCATCCCCTGGCTGTAAGTGCTGCACGAGCCTAAATTTGTATGGGTGGTATTTGTGCTTTTTTAGAATTTCTTGAACTCTAGTTTTTGGAATCCCTATGCTCTTTTCACTGGCCCTACAAGAGTTTGTAGGGTAAGCTTCTGCATTAGCCAAAACCGTAATCTCCTCAGCCTCTTTATTATATGTTTTCGTACGAGGTTTGATAAATGATCCGTGATTAAGTAAATTCTTTTTTAACCGATAAAAAGTGGATATATTAGGTCGCCTCCTTTCTGGATATCTAAATAAAAATTAAGCAATAGTATTTCAACATACCTAAAAATTAACTATTTACCTGTTAAAATACATCTCAGAAGCCGCTTCAACATTTTCATTACTTAATATAAAACAAGCTAACATATCGTACTTTTCATAATGTTCGAAAGTTTGGTTTTCTTCCATAATAATACAAATGTATTTTTACACAATAAATAAATACAGAAAACTAGCGTTATATTTTATATACGCGTACAAAATTGGGAAATGTCATTTGCTTCCAAGAAAACAATATATATTTTTGAGAAGCTTTTAAAAGGACAAATCAATTTCTGGACAAATATACAGGGTGTCCCATTTAAAAAAAAAACACAACTTTGTGTCATATCTAAAAAATAACAACTCAAATGAAAAATACGACTACGCCACTGGATCCAGCGTAAAAAACTGCATAAGCAGCAATTTTTTCCTTTGCGTTAAGTTAAAGGATAACCGAGATACGAGGGGGGTCTCAAAATGCAAAATTTTCTATTTCGCTCTGTATCTCATAAACGAAGAAGGCTATGAAAATTTTGTTTACGGCTTCATAAGTTTCACAAAAAAATAGCTCAGGTTCGTGAAAACCGCAAGGTTCTATCTTTAAAAATAAGCGAGATACCCTGCTTTTGCAACCAAATCCGGACACCCTGTACTTTTTAGCTATGCCGCGAACAGATAGACAGACCAACGGAATTGAGAAAACATGCTTTTCGCCGGGGGACCCTGAAACGCGAAGAGCTGAAGAAATCTCGGAGGGTGATTTTTTTCACGATTACTATACTTCTCTTTTACGAGGGAAGTAAAACGATTTTCCAATGATTTTGTTTCTGTAAGTATTTTCCATGATGCTGTATATCAAAATTAATCTAAGGCAGGCTGGTTTGCAAGTTGAGATGCATAATTTATTAAAATATTTATTTGATTTAAGGCATAGTTAAGTTGTTCTCTTGTGATGAGAAATATTCAAAAGGTTTCCTTATAACTCAGAATATAAAAAATAATTATTCAAATAGGGAATATAAAACCCAGTTTTAGTGAAGACAAACAGGAAAAACAGTTAAACAATGTTTCCTACTGGTTTTATCTAGCGACCGTTTTCGCTCCCCCATGGTGAGGGTTTCCGAAATCAATCACGTTAGGGTATTTTTAAGACGTATCTGACCTTAAACATAGCGTGCTGTGTCAAAAGTGATATTATCTGCAAATGTGTGCCTGACTGATTTATACGAAGAGAATCTAGATAGTATTTATTTCGCTCATGGTATATAGGGAAAGATAACAAATTAAATAAAACCACTTTTTCCTTGTTGATAATAAATCAATGAAGCAGCGCCGGATTTAGCCCTGATAACGCCGAAAACTAAGCTGTATATGTAATAAAAAAAAAGCTCCTAGGAAAAAGTGGCGACCAAGAAAAAAAGAAAATTTCCTTTACCCTGAACTTTCCTTGTTATGACTCTTTCCTTTTATCAGAAATGATGAAGTGTGATCAAATTTAGTTTAGTACATAGTCATTTAGTAACACGTATAAATATACTGTCTTTTCAAATATTTTTATTGGGACCATTTTGTTTCACCGTATTGGATTCCTACCAATATTTTACTATTTTATACTTATGCCACACTTGATTTGTTTGGTTTTTACGTTGACACACATCGCCATTTTGTTACGTCATGTTGAATTCGTACCAGTTTATCTCTATATTATATTTAATTTTTCTGCAAAATGTACTGTACTTTACCAGTGTATCTCTATATCACACTTAATGCTTATACAAAATTTAAGGTGAAGAACGGAAGCTTTCACGGCTTTGGTCAACTAAGAAATCATGGTCCTTGGGATTAGACCGTGTCAAATTGGAATTACTATTCGACGTTTCGTCTTCGATTGCACGAGGTATCTTCAGGCATTGAATGAGCTCGAAGGGATTCAGGCGAGCTTTTATAACCGACTTGTGGTCGCCGAACCGTGCCCTGTGTTAAAATCGGTTTCCACGTGTGATGTAGACCCTAACTCATATCTCTATTGAAATTTTTTGTATGCTTAAAAATTTCAATAAATTCTATAATTGTTCCTGGAACCGATGCTAGAACCTTAGTTTCCTTTACATTTATAATATCGCCAGTGGTATGCTAGTGTTCAGCTACAGCAGATTGAACAATTTGATCTTTTAAATATATCGTTCATGTTCCATAAGTCTAGTTGATATTGAGCGTCCTGTTTCTCCCACATAAACTTCTCCACAGAAGCAAGGAATTTTATATACTCTCTCTGTTTGGAAAGGTACAATATCATTCTGGTCCTCCCAGCAGATAAAGGCAACGCCATAGTCGTCATGGACAGAACGGAATACGTGGAAAAGGTAACTGAACATTTAGACAACAACACCTCTAAGGTTATGCAGACAGACCCTACTAGTAGAATAGAGAGACACATCACTAATCTGATTAATGCATCCAGTCTACTAACATCAGAGAAGAAATCATTAAAACCAAGCAGCTCCAAGATTCCCAAGTTCTGCGGTCTTCCCAAGATACACAAGAACAATGTACCACTTTAACCGATCGTCAGTGCAATAGACTCACCAACACAAACGAGGTAAATATTTTTCAAATCTTCTTAATCCATTTACTAGAAAAACAGATTCTTTGTTAAAAGACTCTGCAAATTTCGTGGAAAAACTTAAGGCAATCCAGTTGGATCCAGAAGATATTTTAGTCAGTTTCGATGTAAAATCACTACCCACAAATGTTCCTGTTAACGACTGAATTTCCATTATATCAGACATCTTGGATCATAATAATCTGGATAAGAACTTAATAGACCTAGTGAAAGCTTGTCTTACATCTACTTATTTCATTTTTCAAGGAATTTATTAAGAACAATCAGGGGCAGCTATGGGATCTCCTCTATCACCTGTAGTAGCGAATATCTTTATGAAAGACTTTGAGGATATTACTCACTAAAAATAAAAAACTGGTTCAGATATGTAGATAATACTTTTGTTGTTTGGCCGTATGGACAGGATAATCTTCTCATATTTCTGGACCAACTAAATCAACAACACCATAATAATAAGTTCACAATGGAATTTGAATCTAATGGAACCAGTCCCCTTCTGGCTTTGGTCAACTAAGGAATCATGGTCCTTGGGATTAAACCGTGTCAAATTGGAATTACTATTCGACGTTTCGTCTTCGATTGGACGAGGCATCTTCAGGCATTGAATGAGCTCGAAGGGATTCAGGCGAGCTTTTATACCCGACTTGTGCTCGCCGAACCGTGCCCTGTGTTAAGATCGGTTTCCACGTGTGATATAGACCCTAACTCATATCTCTATTGAACTTTTTTATATGCTTAAAAATTTCAATAGATTCTATCATTGTTCCTGGAACCGATGCTAGAACCTTGGTTTCCTTTACATTTATAATATCGCCAGTGGTATGCTGGTGTTCAGCTACAGCAGATTGAACAATTTGATCTTTTAAATATATCGTTCATGTTCCATAAGTCTAGTTGATATTGAGCGTCCTGTTTCTCCCACATACACTTCTCCACAGGAGCAAGGAATTTTATATACTCCCTCTGTTTGGAAAGGTACAATATTATTCTGGTCCTCTTAGCAGATAAAGACAACGCCATAGTCGTCATGGACAGAACGGAATACGTGGAAAAGGTAACTGAACTTTTAGACAACAACACCTCTAAGGTTATGCAGACAGACCCTACTAGTAGAATAGAGAGACGCATCACTAATCTGATTAACGCATCCAGTCTACTAACATCAGAGAAGAAATCATTAAAACCAAGCAGCTCCAAGATTCCCAAGTTCTGCAGTCTTCCCAAAATACACAAGAACAATGTACCACTTTAACCGATCGCCAGTGCAATAGACTCACCAACACAAACGAGGTAAATATTTTTTAAATCTTCTTAATCCATTTACTAGAAAAACAGATTCTTTGTTAAAAGACTCTGCAAATTTCGTGGAAAAATATTTTAGTCAGTTTCGATGTAAAATCACTATCCACAAATGTTCCTGTCAACGACTGAATTTCCATTATATCAGACATCTTGGATCATAATAATCTGGATAAGAACTTAATAGACCTAGTGAAAACTTGTCTTACATCTACTTATTTCATTTTTCAAGGAATTTATTATGAACAATCAGGGGCAGCTATGGGATCTCCTCTATCACCTGTAGTAGCGAATATCTTTATGAAAGACTTTGAGGATATTACTCACTAAAAATAAAAAACTGGTTCAGATATGTAGATAATACTTTTGTTGTTTGGCCTTATGGACAGGATAATCTTCTCATATTTCTGGACCAACTAAATCAACAACACTATAATAATAAGTTCACAATGGAATTTGAATCTAATGGAACCAGTCCCCTTCTGGCTTTGGTTAACTAAGAAATCATGGTCCTTGGGATTAGACCGTGTCAAATTGGAATTACTATTCGACGTTTCGTCTTCGATTGCACGAGGCATCTTCAGGCATTGAATGAGCTCGAAGGGATTCAGGCGAGCTTTTACACCCGACTTGTGCTCGCCGAACCGTGCCCTGTGTTAAGATCGGTTTCCACGTGTGATGTAGACCCTAACTCATATCTCTATTGAAATTTTTTATATGCTTAAAAATTTCAATAGATTCTATAATTGTTCCTGGAACCGATGCTAGAACCTTGGTTTCCTTTACATTTATAATATCGCCAGTGGTATGCTGGTGTTCAGCTACAGCAGATTGAACAATTTGATCTTTTAAATATATCGTTCATGTTCCATAAGTCTAGTTGATATTGAGCGTCCTGTTTCTCCCACATAAACTTCTCTACAGGAGCAAGGAATTTTATATACTCCCTCTGTTTGGAAAGGTACAATACCATTCAGGTTCTTTTAGCAGATAAAGGCAACGCCACAGTCGTCATGGACAGAACGGAATACGTGGAAAAGGTAACTGAACTTTTAGACAACAACACCTATAAGGTTATGTAGACAGATTCTACTAGTAGAATAGAGAGACGCATCACTAATCTGATTAACGCATCCAGTCTACCACCATTAGAGAAGAAGTCATTAAAACCAAGCAGCTCCAAGATTCCTAAGTTCTGCGGTCTTCCCAAGATAAACAAGAACAATGAACCACTTTAACCGATTGTCAATGCAATAGACTCGCCAACACAAACACAAACTAGGTAAATATCTTTCAAATTTTCTTAATCCATTTACTGGAAAAACAGATTTCTTGTTAAAAAAACTCCGCAAATTTTGTGAGAAAACTTAAGGCAATCCAGTTGGATCCAGAAGATATTTTAGCCAGTTTCGATGTAAAATCACTACACACAAATGCTCCTGTCAACGACTGATTTTCCATTATATCAGAGATCTTGGATCATAATAATCTGAATAAGAGTTTAATAGACCTAGTAAAAGCTTGTCTTACATCTACTTATTTCATTTTTCAAGGATTTTTTTATGAACAATCAGGGGTAGCTATGGGATCTCCTCTGTCACCTGTAGTAGCGAATATCTTTATGAAAGCTTTTGAGGATATTATTCTAATATTCGCTTCACTAAAACTAAAACACTGGTTCAGTTATGTAGATAATACTTTTGTTTTTGGCCTTATGGACAGGAGTCCGATATACAAAATACCTCACCTTTTAAGGGTTTCTTTGAAAACTTGAAAAGTTACTTCTTTTTCTCTCAAATCTTCAGTTTTTGGCTATCTTCGTTTAAGCTTCTAGCAGTCTTCGGCATTATATTATTCTTATTGTTATACACAATATTCTGCACTGTCCTTAAACTGATTCCCTTTTCTTTTTATTTTTGTTTTGTCTTTGTTTTGGGTTTGTCGGCATATAGAGAAAAAATAAAAACCCGAAGGTTTGGTTCTATAGCGATGTTCTATCGACACTGATTTTGGTGATCTGTATGGGATGGGTCGGAAATTTATTTTTTAGCACAAACGGACCAGCGCATTGATAAGATTGAGTAGTTTATTATTTTATACTTTTGTTCCTTATTCATTTACTTTTTGTAATGCGGTTTATATAAATGTTGCTTAGATTTCTAATATCTGCTCGATTGTTAACACTATTTTAACAGATAGAATGTGGAAATACTCCCGTATCCGAACAGAGTGAAGAAGAACCTTAAGAAGATACTCAAAAAAAGAACACTCTTACATTGGCAAGAGTTATGGGAGGAATCTGACAAAGGAAGAACCACGTTCAGCTTTTTTCCAGATGTCTTAAAAAGACAGAAAATTCAAATTCCCTTGAACAAGAAATCTACATAAATATTTACCGGCGGACATGGTCAATTTGGTAGCTACTTCAAGAGAAGAAGAAGAGACAGAACTGGTGATTGTACTTTTTTGCCAAAACAGAGATGACGTTTACCACAGAATCTACTACTGTTAACAGTATAATCAAGAAAAGCTGGCGATTGTTAACAAGATAACTGAAATTAAGAACAAATTTAACCCAAGAGACGGATGAGGAAGGTGATCTCCATGATACAATGGAGTGAAGACCTGGATAGAGTCTAACCTAATTTTTGATGTTGTTGTTATATATTCAAAGTCAATAATGCTGTTAGTGCCATTGGCAGCGAGGCTGGTTCCACAACTACAACTAATAGTAGGTAAACACTAGTTTATTCAAATTCGTACATAATTAAGAAAGTACAGTTACAAGAAAAAATTTAAATTAGAAATTAAAAGAGGGTAGTATTTCACCCACTCATAGTTGAGGCTTAATCCACAAACTTTAATAAGTAAATGTGAAATCTAGCGATAAGAAGAAAGAAAGTTTAATAAATAAAGATAAAATTAAATAAATTAAAGTTAATTTAAATTAACAAATATAGTCAAAAGCAGTGTTATCGTGCGGGTCATACGATTTATCAACGACAAAATTTTAAGTTTGTTTTTCTTTTATTACGAGTAATCATATCCTCCGCATAAAATCCGGAAGAGGAATTAGATAGACCTATGATATTTTTATATGAAAAAAGAGGATAAACATATAAATACCAGCAGTTGCAAAAATCTTTGAGCGATGTCACTTCAAAGTCAGATTGACAAGTCAGTAACAAAATGAGTAATAAAAAACAATTTTCGGAGTTTTGCATCCACAAGCGAAAAAAATGGTATTAAATCTAATAGAATATTACGAAAATGAAAATTCACTGGCCAATATCCTGGAGACAGTAATAAAAGCTCTGGGAATCGGTATAAGAATGTGCAGAAAATTGTGCATGGAAAAAGCATAATTTGCTACCGAAGAAGATTAAGAAATGTACACGAAAAAAGCCAAAGACAGAAGATTTAAGTGACAATGTAAAAATGGATGTTCGTAATGCAATTTACGATTTATACACATCAAAAACTAATATAACCCTTCAAGTTTTAAAAGGAGCTTTAAAAAATCGAGGCATATTGGAAATTGGACTAAAATCGTTGTTGTTGGGTTTTCAATATAAAAAGGACTGTAATCGAAGATTTTTATGCGAGTCGCCACATATAGCAAGCAGGCCTATCCAGTTTTTAAAGAAATACACGGAAAATGTTAATTAAAAATTTAGAAAAATGGTATTTTTAGACGAGACTTGGATATTTTCTAATGGAAGTGGTTCAAAATCTTGGGAAAAAAAGGGATGTGGGACGGAAAAACGGTTCATCATTTCGCATGCAGGTTCTTCAACAGGATTTCTCCTCGGTGCAAGTTTACTGTTTTCCTCAACATCCAAAAGTATGGACTACCATGATAATATGAACTGTGAACTGTTTGAAAAGTGGTTAAAAGAACAACTGATTTCAAATTTAGATGCTCCATCTTAACTCATTCTGGACAGTGCGTCTTATCATTCAAGAATCTTAAATAAAGAACCTACTTCATCCTGGAAGAAAAGTGATATTTATGACTGGCTAATAAAACAAAAACCAAATCCTTTACCCAATATGCTGAAACTAGAACGTCTTTTAATGGCAAATTCACAGAATTTGAAATCAATCCTTTCAATCAATAATTTTTTCAGGTTGAATTGGATTCATAATACTTTGATGTTTGTGCAAAATTTGAGATAAACTGGATAAATAGTTTTTTAATAATAATTTTTTTAACAATTCACTAGGCCGCCATTTTGTTTAACCATACTGGATTTTTACCAAAATATTACCAGGTCATCCCTATACGACCCTTCATTTTTTATCAAAATTTAAAGTTAATAGGGCAAGGAGTCTTTAAGCTATGCCGCCAACTGACAGACAGGCAGGTAGACCGACAGACGGACCGATGAATTCATCTTGAATTAGTACCACAATTTTACTTATATGTATATATTATTATATAGTTATAATACACAATTTAGGCAGTTTTTTCAAAATGAATTGTTAAATATTTTATCAAGCCGCCACTTTGTTCTAGCATCTTGGATTCATACCGAAATGTTACCAGTTGATTCCAACATAATTCTTGTTGTTTGTGCAAAATTTGAAGTAAATTGGATACGCAGGTTTTTAATAATAATTTTTTTAACATTTCGCTAGGCCGCCATTTTGTTTCGCCATATTGCAATTTTACGAAAATGTTACCAGGTTATCCCTATACGACCCTTAATGTTTGACCAAAATTTGAAGTTAGCTGGTTAAGTAGTTTTTTTAGCTATGCTGCGTACAGACACACAGACAGTCCGATGGAATTGAGAAAACATGATTTTCGGCATCTAGGGACTAGAGAAAGTGATTTTTTCATGATTGCAATACTTTCCTTTTACAAGAGAAATAAAACTACTAATTTTTTCACGAGATAGATGGTTTTAACCGCCGGAACATCAGTATGAATAAAAAATAAAGCTGTATTTTTCACCAAAGTCTAATCGATAAATATGACAAACATGAAACCTTTAGGTCTTCCTGGGAGTAGGTTTTTTAACGCTTTTGTATATAATCTATTACGAGCACTGTTCCGCGTAAAAACCACTTACTATTAAAGACTCCTTTATTAGCAATATATCTTGCTTTGTTTGAACAACTGAAACAATTGGCGATCGATAAGTCTCTTTTAAAAACAAAAAGTGTACATTGCATTGACGTCTCCATTAATTAGTGGTTATTGCAAGGCTGCTCCTGTGTTTGCTTTGCTGATGTATTACCTTGTTGACGATAAAACTCAGCTAAATTACAATGAAGGCGGAATTATGACTGAAAATGGTCTTTTTAATAAAATTTCAATATACTGTGTAATATGTCGTTACCATGTTGGTGTATGTTATCTCTACGTTTCTCATCAGAAATCGGTCAGAGTCGACTTTTCAGTTTATACAAAGCAAGTGAATGTTGAATTGTTAAATAAAGCTCATTTTAATAAAATTTTTACTTAGTTAATAAAACTCTTCAGTAAACTTATTTGGTGAAATATGTTCTCTATTTTCTTAAAATCAAAATATTGCCATTCAGAGTTATTTGTGATCGCCTTTAAGAGTAATATTCCTTCTATGAAAGCTGTTTTTTTATTTCATTTTCTTCATTGCTCTGTCATGTGCATAAATTTGACCTGCAACCGGTTTGCTTTGTTATTGGTTAGATTTTTGTCTGTTTCGACATGCCTGATTTTGGAGTATCACCATTTTGCGTATGCTCAAAAATATCTTTTTTTTATACAATGTACAGGGTATCCCAAACTTGATGCCCCTGGATAATTATGGGAAAATGGGAAATGTAAATAAAAATATGGATAGAGGGTATTAAATATTTGTCACTAAGGTATATTTTTAATGTTTTTTTTTTATTTTTAGACTTATGTCAGAAACTTTTATTGTCCTTCGTTTGGTTATCTGCAAGTTTTAAAAATGATTACACACAACTAAGAAACAATTAAACAATTTATTGTTTAATAATAATAGTTGATATATGAGTAAAAAACAATAACTAACCTAATTCACAGCATTTATAATGTGTCTCCCTGGGATTTCCAAACGTTTTTCTAGATTTTGCCTTACTTTTCTTACTCTAGCCTTTCTGAACATATCTCTTGTTAAACTGTGCCACGCATTCCAGTTTTTTGTTTCAAATATTCTATATCTGTAGATGGAGTTTCAGAAACCAAATATTTTAGAGTGATTTATAAAAAAATCAAGGGGCGTTAAATCTGGCGATTTCAAGGGCCACTGTGTTGTACCATTAATTCCTATCCATCTTTTCCATAGGTATTATCTAGATATTCCATTAAGACTCTTGATTTATGTGGGGCAGCGCCATCATGCTGAAACCACAATGCTGTTGGTAGTTGCAATGAAATATCTTCGAGCACTCCTAGTAGTAGTGTGTAAATGCCTTCTTCCATCTAGCACATTTTCATAAAAGAAAGGCCCAATTATATCAGATCAAACATTTATACCAACATGCCCCTGATTTTGAATTTCGTTACCGAAGTGTTGATTTTCTGTACTCCAATAATGTTTATTAGTACGATTTGGTTTACTGTTACATACAAATCTATTTTCGTCAGCCCAACGGATATGATTAAAAAGCTGATGTCAGACAAAAAATATAATAATCCTACTCCACGAAACGATATTATAGTTAAAGGCAGTCTAATAAGTCGGGTCTGACGTCATGTAAAAATCTGAATTAAATCGAAAAAAGCAGTGTTCCTCAAAATGTATACATGAGAAAAATAAAAAATGGCCGATTATTAACAGCTGATTTAAAAGTTTTACCGTACAAGTCAGATGGTAACAAGGTTAAGTTTTATTTCACAAGTTCGATTTTGGTACATTCAGAATTAAAAAAAATGTATTTTATGCGGCATGTTAAAAAAAGACTTTAAAATGAATGGCTATATTCGTGCTATAATATTATATATCTGATAATAAGAGAGCCCAAAGGGTTGTAAGCTCTGAAGTTTGGTCAAATAAATACATTTTTGATATCAAAAGCTTTTAAAAAGCTCTCTAAATAAGGGATGCTACGTATTCTTTTGATCTGAATCCAAACTTGAGTCCAAGATTAAAAAACTTACAGCCAAAATTTCGTTATTAAATTTATATATTTGTTGTCTTCAGCCAACTTGTGTCAAAGTGGGGTTTCATTTTAAAAAGCTAGTTTGAACAGGAGCAAAAATTTACACAATGATAAAAGAGATTATTTTAATTAAAATAAAACAGGACTTTATTCAAAGAAATATTTGTTTGCTATACGCGAAATAAATATCTATTTCAATATTGAGCAAGATTTATTTGTTTCTATTTATCTTAGAATATTTATGTGGCCTAAATAAATAATTACTTAATTGTAATAAGATAAGATATAAACAAATACATCGTTTATTTGATTGAAATAAACATTTATTAAACGTAATTAACCTAGTAGTTCTACAACGTTCTGTTAAATGAAAATGTGCAACACTCAATCCCAAATATGCGACAATTAAAAGAGAAAAATACAAAACACAAGATTTACCTAAAAAAAATATCAGAAGCACAAAAGGCTTTGTCTAAGATTCGTGGAATATTAAACAGACTTAATACCGCAATAAAAATAATAAGTACATATATAGACTACAAAATAATAGCTAAAAAATAATATTATAAAATTTAAAATTTGCTATCTGAGCCATCTTCAGATGTATCATTATCATATTAAGATACTGAAAAAATTACTGGATTTATTTGGTCATCTAACTGAATTTCTGAATCCCACCAACTCCATATTTTTTCGGTGTTCTACCACCTTTTTCCAACTGTTCTCTGATTCTAAAGAGTATTGCCATACCTTAAACTTCTTCTGATGTAATTCCTGCGCCAACATGTTTTTCATAATAAGATTTTGCGCCGACCCATATTAGCTCGATGGCATTAAATTGGCAGTGATAGAGAGGCAAGCGCAAAACCATGTCCATGTTCCCTCAAAATTTCATCCACTGCGTAAAACTTTTGTGTTTTTAAAGATTTTGCTGTTGAAAGTAGTTCTGCTTTTAATAAATTTGAAGGGAGACCTCTGAAAAATGTCACTTTTTTCCACAATGAATTTGGTTGTTTGTTTAAAATTCTAGAATGATATGACGCATTGTCCAAAATGATTAATGAGGGTCTGTCTAAATTTGGAATAAGCATTTCCTTTCGCCACTTTTCAAAAGATTCATTATTCATGCTGTCGTGATAATCATCACTTTTCGATGTGGATGAAAATATTAGGTTGGCCCCAGAAACAAATCCACTAGATGAACCAACATGCAAAATAATAAATCTTTTTCCTGAACCACAACCTTTTTTTCTTTTAACTGATTTAGTTGAATTATCTTGCCAGGATTTCGACACACTCCCGTTGAAAAAACCCATGTTTTGTCCAAACAAATAACTTTCCTTAATTTTGAATTCAAATTTTCAACATATTTTCCCTATTTTCCCTAAAAAGGTGACTCGCTGACTTACTACATTTGGTAGCTCACACAAATATCTTCGATACAGTCTTTTCTATCCCTAAATCCTAGATGCTTGATTAATTTTGACAAAGATTTAAACCCAATTTCTAAAATACCACGGTCTCTTAAAGTGTCCTTTAAAACTGGAAGTGGGCTCTTGTAAACAATTTTACCCATGGAATTTGACAAATTTAAAATATACATTTGAAAGATTACCTTTTTTAATACTTTATATACACAAAAATTTATGGATGAACCACTTTTTCAAATTAAATCCAAAAAAAACTAAGGTTTCAGAAGGTTGCACTGAACTTGTTTTTGGCGTATCGCTAAAAACATATTTCTCACAAACTTAATTTATGAACTACGTAAAAGATTGATTATATTATAATGCTCTATAACACAAAAATGATTATTTCTAACTAAAAGTTAGAAGTAAATAATATATTATACATTATTAAACGTTTTTCAACATAATTACAACCGCTAAACAAAGAGAAAGCGGGAGTGTGGCCCGTTGGATGGAAATCCAGTGTGCTGAGATGCTACGCTGCCAAGTTTATTTTATATATGAGTATATAAATTATATAAGAAAAACAAAATGTATGTGTGGGTTGTGGATAGGCACCAGCAGGAGCGCGAAGGCATTAGGGGGATTGGTACCGGGTTAGCACCAGGTTAGGCGCCGTAGGCGTCATCGTTAATGCCCTAAAAGATGAACAACAGCGCAGGGCACCACTGGCCAAAGTCTAACAATCGGCATTGGTCCAGGGAGCCGATGTCGAATGTTAGACTTCCGCCAGTGATGCACCCCCCTGTTGAATAGCGTTGTCCGCACTAGAGAGATTGGTACCGGGTTAGCACCAGGTTAGGCGCCGTAGGCATTATCATTAAAGCCCTAATATAAAAGGTGAACGATAGGGAAGCGCATCACTGGCAGAAGTCTAACATTTGGCATCGGCACGAGGGGGCCAAATACATGAAAAATTTAAGCTGCATACCATAATGTAAGTTTGGGAACAATGTAAGATACCCTTTCTTCAAATTGTCATAATAAGGAATATAGCGCATTTGAACACAGTGGAAATATCGAATTTCTTTTTGGTTTTTTTTTTTAATAGAAAAAGTGGTTCATCCATTTCTTGTATTTTCTTAAAACAGTTAAATGAAGGTAAATTTTCTATTTTATATTCAACAATTATTAAATTCCGTGGATTTAATTGTTTACAAGAACTCTGGAAGTGTTATGAGAACGTTTGATTTATATAAGTCGTATATTACATTTCTTACTTCCATCTTCATGCACACGTTTAAATCTTGAGTTTGGCTGTTTTTTCGTTTTCTTTTTTCGCATTTTTTCGCTGGAATATTATCGCATTTTTCTTTAACAATCCTTTGTACGGTTCTTATGTTCAACTTTAGCGCTTCTGATACCTTTTTCTGGACAGACTGTGGATTTATTACGTTACCGTTTTCTGTACATTTACTTTGCTTCTCTTCAAATTTGCTTACCAAATTTAGCACCATTTTCAGTTTTAATTTAAATTTTCCCGTAAAGTTTTTTGGCAGTGACAATACTCCTAGAAAATGTGACAACTCGACAGAGACAGAGGTGAGTAAACTAAACAGTGTTTTAAATAAAATTATCTCAAAAAATATTCGATTAATAATTAATGTATTATAATAAAGTAGAACAAAATAAACTAAACAAAATAAAAAACATATAAGAAGTTTTCCTACGGACCACGCAATCTTAAACTAAGATATGTAGGCTGCGGGAAAATAACACTAGAAAAGTTTGTCTCCGATAAAACAATACACCCGACTTATTAGACTGCCGTCGACTTTAATAAGGAATTACCGATAGGAAGTGTAGTTCTTCCATTCATACAAGGAACCACAGTCCAGATTACAAGGTTACTTCGCCGGTCCAATATACGTAAAATCTTCAACACACACAAGAAAATTGGACAATCTTTGCGATCGCCAAAGGATATTATTCCTTATTAAAACGGAAGGAGTAATTGTAATTCTTTGTTCCTGTGGTGACACCTATATTGAAGAAACTGAACGATCCATATCGACTAGGCTTAAGGAACATGAACGATGTAATGTATTAGAAAGAAACAAATTGAATAATCTGTTGTATCTGAACACCAACATTTCACTGGATATGTCATAAATGTAATAGAAACCAAAGTTCTTGCATGGGTTTCAGGATTCTATAAACGGAAAGTTAGAGAATCTATTGAAATTTATAAGCATCCTAGCAATTTTAATATAGATACGACCTTCAGCCTAGGTTCGACTATAATTAGCCACCGAGCTCATTCAGTTTTCCGATCTCGTGAAGTAAAGATCCCTGAAGTTGCCTCGTGGAATCGAAGGTGAAACATCGGAAAGTGATGTAATCATGACACGGTCTAATCACAAGAACCATGATTTCTTAGTTGACCACAGCCGTGAAAGCTTTTGATCTATATTCCAGATGTATCATTACTTGCGCAACAAAATTTCATTTGTTGCATAGAGGCCCTTTGTAAATTTAGACAGATTTAAGATATTCTTCAAAATACTGCAAAACTGCAGCTACTGCGAGCTCATCACGAAATCCTTTTTCTGATTTCTTTTCCTTTTCTGGAAGAAAACTTCTTGGTTTTGTCGCAAGACTCTGGAGTCTTGCAAATATTTTTTTATCATGAACATGAACCTCTGGATACCTTTCATGATATAACAAAATAGTTCTTGAATAATTTTTTTGATACTAGCCATAGATTAACAAAAAATCCATTTTTTTGCGTGAGTAATCATTATTAAAAATTACACATTTAATAATCAGTATCCAAACGAAGAACAATAAAAGTTTCTAACATAGGTTAAGTTTTATTAATGGACACAATGGTACTTTATTTCCATTGTCTCTATAGACTACTCGATTTTTGGTCAACCAATATTCCTTTGAATATTTTTAATTCTTTGTCTGAATTTTTCTAAAACCAAAGTTACACAAAAAAATATGAGCTTTTCAATTGTAAAGAAAAATAGGTAGGTTCCTGAAAAAAATCACAACTGCCATCTAGAAAACTAAAAAAAAATGTTTTTGCTTAAAATTATATCTTATTGACACTCATTTAATATGCTCTATCTATATTTCGATTTGTTCCCTCATTGTTTTCCCATATTAAGCCATATGCATCGAGTTTGGGCACCCTGTAGAATTTGCCTCATCTACTTTGGATTCGCCAATATACTCTTTTTTTTGGGCAGTATTTTATGGCTTATTTTTAATATATTTTTCGATTAGAAACTCTTAGCGTTTGTTTGAAGGTAGTAGACAATTTTGCTGAAAAAAATCCAGCAGGCATTTGATATCATCGAAAAATGTCTTAGGTAATGAAATATAAGCAAACCCATTTCTTTCCTCTGAAAACCCCTTTTTGCCTTGTATGATGTCCTTTAGAATAAATAAAAGAGAACATTAAGCACACTGGACGAGAATTCTTACCGTTTCCCAATACATGACTAAGACGTCTACGACAGAGATGCTATATTTCCTAGAAAATGTAAATGTTGAAAAAAAATCAAACTTAAAGTATTCTTCCTACAAGTTTGACTTCTCTCAAAAATTTAATGGTTTACGTTCCCCCAATTAAAAACTGTAAAATTTGAGGTAGGTGGAGTAGTTTTAGTTATAAGACGTTTATAATTCTTGAATTTGATTGAGTGGGAGTGAATTAAATACATGCCTATAGAATGACACAGATTATACCAACCAGATGCGAGAGTGTTTAATGAGGTTTATTGCGGATTGGCGCTCGCCAACTGAAGGATTAAAACCGGTCCCACGCTGTATCGAGAAGATTCGCAACTGTTTGATGTAAGCTGTGGTAATGAATATACCGTCATGATCAAGGACCCAGTACCTACCCAAAAATATTCCGCCTTAAACCCAGGTATCCTTCGATGGCTGGCTCCTACTTGGTGCAAGTACTCGAAAAATGTGTCTAAATCATCGAGTCCTTTTATTCCTTCGTCAAGTGTGCTCATTACAGTTGTTGCGTGTTCAGCAAGTTCTAAACTGGTTGCTTGTTCTTCTTTGGACTTCAAGGTCTTGAACTTCTCAAAGAGTAGAAGCAGTTCGCTATGCTCCTCGAATAATCTGCAAAAAAAAATAGCAATATAGATTTTATATTTAGACAAATGGATAAAGAAAATATTTATTATAAATTAATGATTTTAGATCTTATTAAGGCAATTGATGCCTGAGATCCGGTTTTGGTTAAAAGGCTTCTTGGTTATACTGAACATCTTTTAAAATATTCCACGCAAAAATATGATAAAATTTCTTAGATTTTCTGAACACACCATGGTATATAGATGTTTCTATTTTTGTGTTGCGCACCATTTTTTGGGTTAAGAAATTTACCTGACACTTTATGTGTGTCGGTGCCCTATTAATATATATAGGGTTCAATATAAAGATATGTTTTTACTTGCCTTGTAAGAGGAAAGTATTGAAATCTTGAAAAAATCACCCTCGCAGGTTTTTACAGATCTTACCCTTTTTGGGGGTCTGTAAAGGCCGAAAAACATGTTTCTCAATGCCATCGATCTATCTGCCTAGTGAAATATTAAAATAAGTATTACTAAAAAAACTGCTTATCAAATTTACTTAAAATTTTGCACGAAGATAGGAATAAACTGGTAAAATTTTGTTACGAACTAGTAAAATTTTGTTACGAAATAAAATGGCGGCTTAGCAAAATATTTATAAAATTAGCCGGAAAAACCTTCTTGCCAGATTGATTTCAAATGCTGTCCAAGAATTAATTGTAATACAGGGGGTTAGGGGTTTGACTACAAATATTTTAACACGTGATATTTTAACAGGAAGTGTCGTAATGACGGAACATTTGTGGAGGTTTTATAAAGAGTTCGCGATACGGGAAGTGTAAACTAACTTTCTAATTTATCTCAAATTTTGCACAAAAATGAAGTGTTCAAAAGTTGCACAAAAGTTAGATGTGATATAGGCATAAACTGGTACAATTTTGTTACCAGTTCAACTTAACGGAAGAAAGTGGCAATCTAATGTAATTTTTAAGAAGTTGAACAAGAAAGGCAGCTTTCAAATTCCATCAAATTTTACGTGGAACGTTTCAAATGGCTTTCAGTGTATTTTTCTGGTTGTGTGACCAGAGAGGACAGCGTAATTTTTACTGTACACAATTTATGCTTTCAAATGTTATTTCTTCTAATATTAAACGCGGATTTAACTAATTTCTATAAATATTGAACAGAACTAGCTGTTACTTGATGGAAATCCATTTCAACTAAGTAAACGAAAACACTTGTTTAAAATTAGCACTTAATTTATTTTACAAAAAACACATCACAATTGTTTCTCCAACACTGTGGTTTCATCAAATGCTTGGTCTTAAATAAAAGTGTAACCCAAATTGTAACTGCCTTAAATACCTGAAATTGTTTTTACAGTTGTGGATATTATGCAGGTAGTTTATTTGCGTTTTTCCGTAATAAATATTTCACAATCGGAAGCTATTTAGGCTCAATTGATCGTTTAATAATATGTTGTTATTTTTATATTTGATTATTTCCATACCTCCTAGTAAATTAAGTTTTTTGCTTTTTCGTTATACATATAAAATTTCTAAGTTTCATCAGTAGTACGAATTAGATGTTTAGAGTAATTCGAATTATTTTTTTGCTTCCTGTAACTAAATTTATACTCACTAATCCTTTTTTTAAGTTCTTCAGGTTCCACAATTTAGCTTGTCGACACCAGATTTTTTTGTTTTTTGTTCTCGTATTATTGTTTTTTCTCACTGTTGCACTCTTTTGTCTATATATGTTTTTTAAACTTACTTTAATGCTTTTTTATATTGTTTCTTTTTTACTATTTGTTTATGAGAATTTCATTATAACCGTTATTAACTGCTATTTGTTTTATTGTATTTAATTATTATTTAGTATAACTTTCATTGTTGAGGTGTATGTGCATCAATTTATAAACAAAGCTATTAGATGCTGATATTTTAGGTGTAAACGAATAATTAGAGCGATTGTCTATTATACTATCTGTATGAGATGGCTTATAGAAAATTTAAAATTCGTGGTTATTATTAATAGTTATTATTGACTGTAAGAAATAAATTTATTTGTTATTTTCTAATTCAACCGTAAAATTGATATTTTTGTGTAACTTACTTATACAATTTAATTGATTTTGATTCTGCTAAGTCAGTAGAATATTCTAATACATCATCAACATACCTGTACCAATAAATAAAATTTTTACTAAGGGAATTTTACTTTCTTAATGGTCTATATTAATATCCTTGGTAGACATATTAAAACAATAAGACGAAAACAAAAAATCAGAACAAACAGGCAAAATTTTTAAATATAAGTTTTAGTGAGCATAAATTTAGTTTCAGAAAGCAAAAATATAATTTCAATTACTCTAAATATCTATTTCAAGAAAACCATACTTTTGATGAAAACTTTAAAATTTTACGAAAAGAATAATGTAGAACGAGAAAGTAAAAATCTTAATTTATTAGAATGTATGGAATAAACACACATTTATAGTCTGTTTCAGAAATGTATAGAGTAATAAAATGGCGAATTCCGTCCAGTTTCGCTGAATTTTGGAAATTTGAAGTCAATTGAAGTTAATCTGGTAAGCAGTTTTTAAGATAGACGGAATTGATAAAACATATTTTTTGGTATCTATAGAGACGCTAAAATAAGACGATATATAAAACTTGACAGGGTGATTTTTTCACGATTAAAAACGTTTTATTTGCCCCCCATTTTGTTCGGCCATCTTGAATTGGTCCCATAAATTTTACTGGTTGACCTCTATACCACAATTAGTTTTGGCACACAATTTTAAATCAGTTCACTTAGTAGTTTTTTCAGGCTAAATTTTTAAATATTTTATTAAACCGCCATTGTGTTCCGCCATCTTGGATTCATACCAAAATTTTACTGGTTGATTCTAACATAATACTTGGAAAAGTAATTTTTTAATAATAATGTTTTATTATTACACTAGGCCGCACGTTTTTTTTTTCGCCATATCGGATTTTTACCAAAATATTACCATCATGCCCATTAAAGGTTATTAATTTTTTATCAAAATTTGAAATCAATCGGGGAAGTAGTTTATAAGTTATATATATATATATATATATATATATATATATACATATAATCGGACTTGACAAAACATTTTTTGGCATCTAGGGACCCTAATTGCAAAAATTTTATTTGGCTGCCATTTTGTTCGGCCATCTTGAATTAGTAACACAATTTTACTGGTTGACCCCTATACAAAAATTACTTATCGCACACAATTTGAAATCAATCTATCAAATAGTTTTTTCATGCTGATTTTTTAAACATTTAATTAGGCCGCCATTTTGTCCGTATCTTGGATTTGAGCCATTGTGCATTGTGTTTTTACCAGTTAATAATATAATACTTTGCTGTTTGTGCATAATTTGAGATGAATTGGATAAGCAGTTTTCTAATAATATATTTTTTTTAACATTCCACTAAGCCGCCTTTTTGTTTCGCCATATTGAATTTTTATCAAAATATTACCAAGTCATCACCATATAACCCTAATTTTTTGGTCAAAACTTCAGTCAATCGGTTAAGTAGTTTTTAAGCTATGCCGCGAGATCGACAGACGGACCGGCGGAATTGATAAAGCATATTTTTTGGTATCTAGGGTCGCTAAAACGTGCAGATATGTAAAACCTCAGAGGGTGATTTTTTTTTATGATTACAAACATTTTATTCGACTGCCATCTCGTTCGCCCATCCTGAATTAGTGCCACAATTTTGCTGGTTGACCATATACCATAATTAGTTATGGCACACAAGGCTGAAAAAAAATCTCGGAGGGTGTGCAAAGACCAGGGCCTCAAAAAACAGTTTGAGAATCATAACTACTCAACGAGACATTGTTGAGACATTTCCTCGACACACCTCAGCTCGTTATGAGAAATTAACAAATTGCCCAACGAAATAAAGGAAACTAGATCCATAAAGCAGTTTCGTAGATACCTGTTAGTATAGTTAAATGAAAGGACTTTTTATAGCTTCAAAAAATTCATGGATTATAGAGACTAGGATACCTATCCTAAATAATATTTACCATTATTTACCATATATTTGTGACCTAGTTTAATAGGCTGTACACTCAATGATTGTAAAGTTGTGTTATTGTCTTTTATTTTTATAAACTTAAATTAACTTATATTAAGTCACGAAACCCATTTTACAAATAAATAAATAAGAAAGAATTAAATTAAATTGCACACGATACCCGTCTGTTTTAAATTTATCTAAAACATAATGTCTAGGTGATATTATCTTATTTCCAATAATGTTCAAACTTCAAGCGTCAAAAGTGCATTAGGCTATTAAGGTGAATAATTATTCACTCCCACATATACCACAAATTCCAAATACATTACCCTATTAACGTCGCTCATGTAATTAATAGGTTGCTTAAAACTGAAGCTTCGGAAACTTGCTAACTCTTGAGAGGAAACCACGTTTTACCCTAATTAGACTAAAGCACATCCCACGGCTTATTTTACAATTTCTCAACTGGAGATTGGTCCTTAGTGACAATGAATATAACATAGTAAACATCCAATTAGCATTTAAGAATATCGATCTATATACCCCTTTCATGTTATACTACAGAAAATATGTTATTGAGGATCGGAGTCTCAGAGCAGGGTTACTATAAAATCTGGAAAATACGCACAATATCACTAAAGAGATACTAATTTTGTAATACTAAACTTTTGATTGGAAGAAAGTTACTCAAAAAAAATTTCGATACATTATCCCAATTTTACTTTTATCAAAAAAAAACGTTAACAATTCAATAATACAAGAATATTAATAAGACAAAAACAGTGCTAGTATCACTTTTGTTATATTTTATAAACTTTATTTAATCCCTAACAGAAATAATGTATTTTTTTCTATGATCTACATATGTATAGAAAAAAATCTTTGCAATGTTGCCGCATTGTTTAATAAAAATAGAGGTATTTCAAAATTCGAGTCACTGTTCTTGATGTTCTTTAAATTTTACATGTTGGGCGGCTGGAGTTAAGTTTTACATATCCGTTGGCCCTATATATTCTACCACCACGTTATGAAAAATAATAAAATGTTATAAATACGGTGTGTCCCAGATTCGCTTCTCTATATAGGGATCTCGACTCTTATTATACCTACAGCAGAGGTTAAATGGAAAAGGTTTTATAGAAAACTTTCAATATCCGGCTTCAAATTTACGTTCGGTCAATTGGAAATATCGGAGAAAAACCGGAAATTTTTCACCAATAAATCCTAAACGCTAAATTTGATAGCTGTCAAAATGTGACATTATTGGGACACTTTTTTAAGACGAATAAACTTTCATTTTTCTTATGGCCGCCATATTGAATTTTTCGGTTTTTGGAAAGAACGTAAATTTTCCAGTCTAGTTATGTTTCACAGGTGTATAAAAGATTTGAGTATTATCGAAATATCACACTTCGTAAAGTTAGGACTCAATTTTTTCTTTTATTTATTTGTAACAAAAGTGGGCTTTGACTTAATTAATTCAAAGTATCCAAGTTGTGTTTTAATATGTAGTGCGCTCTTCTCTCAATAAAATCATAAATCTTCAAATGAAGAAGAGTTTCACGTATTAGCGCTGTACTTGCAATCACATAGAAACGCCGACAATACCGCAGCAAGGTATTTGGAACCACGGCAGGTTTTAATTTCTTCTAAGGAGGACACAATTTATTTGTAACTAAAGTGGGCTTTGACTTTGACGTTAAATAATGAAAGTATCAAAGTTGTGTTTTAATAAGTAGTACGCTTTCCTCTCGATAAAATCATAAATCTTCAAATGAAGAAGAGTTTGACGTATTAGCGCTGTACTTGCAGTCACATAGAAACGCCGATATTACCGCAGCAAGATATTTGGAACGACGGCAGTCCATAAAACCCAATTCAGAAAAATGTTAGTTAATTTAATTAACCTTCGAACAACCTAGAAGCGGATACAATATTGACAATAAAAATCGCAACAGAAACATTTTAAAAGCTAACAACGAAAATCCTAGTGCATCGGTAAGAACTGTAGAACAGGAAATTTATGTACGAAAATCAATGGTACAGAAAGTGAAAGAATAAGTACCATCCATACAAATCCATAATAGTTCAAGGACTTAAGGAGACGACTACGCTTCTGTGAGTGGTATACTAGGAAGTGTAATGAAAATCCCGATGTTGTAAATCATGTCTTGTGGTCCGATGAGAGTAGGTTTACGAATTGTGGAGTTTTTAATAATTTAATCTAACTTACCTTTTTAATTGGGCACTTATTTATAAATTATTAATCATTGCAGGAAATCGACTTATGGGACCGATTTTGTTTGATCAACCTAAACGGACAGAGATAACTAGAGCTTTTGCGAAACCAGGTTGTACCGACTTTACGAGTCACTCTAATGGAAGATGAGTTTAGAAGAACCCGGTTTCAATAGGATGGATGTCCGGATCACAACACCATTCGGGTCTTAAGAACTTCTTAAGAGAGCAGTTTGACGAAAGAATTATTTCCTTAAATGGTTCGATATCTTGGTCTCCTAGATCCCCTGACCTCTCGCCCTTGGATTTCTACCTCTGGGGTCACACGAAGAACGAGGTCTATGAATTTGATCCCCCTGCGACCATAGAAATCCTGAGACACAGAATTTTTGACATATTTAGAAATATTAACGGAAATACACTTAACAGAGTTGTACGAAAGAACAGTCACTAATTGTCAAAAGTGCCTCGATGCACATGGATGTCATTGTGCAAATCTGTAAAATAATGTAATTGTAATTCATGTTGTATTGAAAATTCAATGCGTTTAATACATTACTTATTAATGTAATCTTGTGACAAATAAATCACGGCCTTCTTAAAAAAAATTGAGACCTATCTTTAGGAAGTGTGATATTTTGATGATACTCAAATGTTTTATGCACATGTGAGACATCACTAGACAGAAAATTTTGCGCTCTTTCCAAAAAATCGAAAAATCCAATACGGCGCCCATAACAAAATTGAAAGTTGAGGCTGGTTGAGGGATAACAAAAGACGATACAGACATTTCGTACACGCCATTTTATTCGTCTTGAAAAAGTGTTCGCATAATGGTACATTTGGCAGCTGTCAAATCTACCGTTTTGGATTTACTGGGAAAAACGAAATCCGTCATTTTCGGTTTTTCGCCGATATTTTCAAAACCAATTGACCGATCGTAAACCTGAAGCCAGATATCGAATGCGCTAAGTTTCCTCTAAAACTATTTCCCTTTAACCTTTGCTGTAGGTATAATAGAGGGACAGATCCCTACATAGAGAAGCGAATCTGGGACACACTGTATAAGTGACATTGATTTAGAGGACACTTCTGTAGTAATCCTGACTGTAAACGTTAATTGTTAAATTCGTGTTTCAAACTGGTTCATTTCAATTTTGTTATATTCGGTGTGTTTTTAAGAATAAAATTATTTTCTCGCCATATAACTCGGCTGGCACTTTTTAAATTTTTTTGATTAATTTCGGAAAAAGGTAACTAAAATCATTTTAAGGATAGTTTTATTTAAAAAAATTGGCAAATTCCCTTTACCCGGAACTTACCTCGTTATGAATCTTTCCTTTTATTAGGAATAGTGAATAATTTAAAGTAAATTCGATAAGTGGTTTTCATATTGACACATACCGCCATTTTGTTATGTCATGTGAAATTCGTACCAGTTCATCCCCATAACACACTTAATGCTAACACGAAATTTGAAGTTAATCTAATGAGTATTTTTTTTAAGGCCGATTTTTGAAATATTTTTATATTTGACGATTACAATATCTTTTTCGAGGGAAGTAATAAACAGTTTAATAAGACTAAAAATTGAGTTTGGTGTACAGAGCGACATCAGCTGCCTTCATGGCATGAATTGCTGACCCCGTTTGCCGTCTTAGAGAAAAAGATCAACAAAAACTGTTTCAACATAAGATTTCCTGAAAATTTTAAACGGTATGACCTGGGTAAAACGAATTTCACATTGCTACCTTGATTTGGTACAATTTTTGTTAAAGATAATAACTAAGCACAAGTAAAAAATGATTCAAAGATTTAACTTCAAAAAAGTAATATTAAAATGGAATGTAGCACTATAAGAAAACCACCATAGCTACGAAGATAGGAATGTACAATTGGTTTTGCCTAAGTCGAATTGTTTAGATTTTAGAGCTTCTTAAGGTATAAAATTACAAATTCGCAATCGTCAATATCCTGAAAACAACTGAAATTAGGTACAGAACATGCTATAAAATATGTCTAGAATCTGAAAAACTCGAAAAAGTAATGAGTTGTTATATTCCCCGCTGATAAATAGAAAAACACAAGTAAAATTGACGGGTTCAACCTATTTGATTTTTAAGAGATCCTTTTCCCAAAAAAGGAAGAGGTTCTCAATCGATCCTATATATTTTTGTTTTACTTCTACGGTCTCTACAGGTGAAATATTGTTAATTATTAGTTGTATCTTCTCTTCAGTAGAGCTCTTTCAAATATAAAAATAATAAAAAATCATAGGAATAAAAGAATAATAAAAAACTGGTTTTTGAAAAGTCTATATACAGATGAGCACGACAAAGATGAATGATTTTTTTTTGGGTCGCCTATATACTCTACAGCCATCTTATAAGAAACTTCTGCCTTTGGAAGGGATACCTATTATTGCTTATTTTTTGTAAATGAACCTAAAGGGTAATTTTTGCGGGACATGCATACGTATAAAAATAAAGACATATTTTAAGAACGTAAAAGCATTAATAAATATTCTATTTAAACTTGTAAAAGAAAAGAGGAAGAGGTTAGGGTCATATTGGGGAAATGTAAAAAACACTTTAAGAAGACTAGACAACGCTATCGTAAAAACGACGCCGACAGAACCAATTATCTTGAACGCATGCCATGGCGGTGGTTAATATTGAAAAGCGAGTAGTGTTTCCCTAAGTACATTTATTTTCTTGAAATATATTTTACCTCTTGAAGTACCCCAGGTTTCATCGGACTACTTCCGATGTTAGGCTCATAACCACTTCTGCCAAATTAAATCAATTTCGCTAACGAAAACGAAATCTCAATAGACTATAAGGGCTTGACAACGCCTGGGTCTTCTATAACTGGGTTAATTTTCACTTAGGGAGATGAGGCATCTTTTTAATCAACATAGAAAACCCGGCCACACTGCAGAGGTATGTATTCCACATGAAACCACCGGAAACTTAAAACCGCCATTTTATTGTAAAGTCATTTTTACCACAATTTTTTACTATTTTCTAGGGTTTTTTTTTTACTATTTTTCAGGGTTAAAAAAACCTTCAAAAGATGCATCCAGAATATTGTTGCTGTTTCAGCCGTCCGAGATCCGCCTATCCAAGAAAAATTTACCCTATCTCTTGCAGACATTCCTTTAAACCATCAGCGTCTGTCTGTCAAGGGAAGTTCCTGTTTCGTATGATTCTATTTATCTATTTTCCGTTTGCTCTTACTATTTTTTCCTTTTCCTTGATGATCTTAGTTATGAGGATGTCATTTGTCTACCAGTTTCTACTCTATGTCATTATTGTGTTCGTCAAGTGTTGCAAGTTCATTCCAGGTCCAGTCGAAAGTTGGCCTCTACTTCCAAGTTCTGATATATTGCTGGCTTTTATTATATATTGCCTAAACTTCATATTTTCTCCCACTCTAAGCCTCCTACTGGATGAACTTTTGGGGGCGGATTTCCTTAACACCATGTATGAAACCGAGATTATCCCGTTTTATTTGTTATTTTTTTTTTGGAATAACAAACACAAATCTTTTTGACTTTTTCGCAACTGAATAAAAATCTAACTTTAGATTGATTGAAGTAAATATCTAATAAAATTACATACCTTTTGTCTGTCCACGGAATGTTTTGATACATAAAACATATATATTTAACCCATAATATTATAAACAATATTATTTAAGCAAAAATAAGAAAATTGTGTCATTTACCTTAAGTTTTTATAGATACGTAGCAGTTGACATGTAGACCCGCCTTTAAATCGCAACAAATTCTTACACTACCTTGTTTATTTATTTTAAGATCTGTATGTCTGATGCATAAGACATTTTCAGCTGATATTATTTCCGTGATTGCTCGCACTGCTCGCGGTTCATACAGTATAAATACCGTCTTCATCTTTAACTAAAAATTTAATTCCTTACTGCAGTAAAAAGCTTTTTAATAGCCTACTAGTTAGCATTCGCCAGGTTGGAGAGTACAGTAAGTATTTAGAAGACTAAAAAACTCCTAATTTGAAATGCATTTTACAGTATAGATGAGTACTTAGCTTATGTTAACATAATTTAAGATTTGTTTTTTATACATTTATTACTTATTTTTTACTCCTGTTTCATTTCGTCATTTACATTCATTTTACCTTCTGTCTTATTTTCATTTGGAATCACTTGTCTATTATTTCTGTATGTATTATTAACTTATACTTAAGTATGTGTTAATTTTAGATTATTAGTTTTTATTTTTTGACTATTTTTCAGTACATACCTTTCCCCTCATGTTACAAACATTTTTAATTTTCTGTGTTTTGTAACTACCCGCTTTGTCAACAAGCTTCATTTTCTTTGACAATAAAGCATATTTTCAATTTGAATTTGAATTTGTCTGGACTCATCTGGGCGCCGATCGTAATAGAGAAACATTAAATAATAGTTAGATATTTTTATTCAGTTGCGAAAAAGTCAAAAAATATTTTTCTTCTTGGCTCTGTTCTATCTCTAGGAGAACCCTTTTACATTTACAGTACTCGACCAGAATGCTTATAAGATAGTTAAGAATTTTTATTCGACACAGTTTTCTCGTGATGCATATCCAGTGTGACTTAGTCGAAGCATTCTTAACATCTCGGGTTATGAGGGTGTTCCATCTTTTCCTCGCGCCTTCAAGTTTAGTTCTCTTTCATAACTCCAGCGCCTTCTTCATCTGCATATAATTTCTCTCTTTAGAAGCTTTATCAGACTTGACCCACTGAAAGCATTCATTTCTCGGGACTCGATCCACCCACTGAACATGTTCCAAATTCTGCCTACTGGGTCTTCCTCGTTCTTGACAAATCTGCTACCACTTCCACCTCCACTACTGCAAAAGACATCGCCGCCTGCAACTAGCCATGAAAGAACCAATTTCTTTTATTTACTGCTTGGACCAAAAGATTATCAAATTGCTTTCGTTAAATATTTTTTCGACAGGATAGTGCTCAGGCTCATGGTACTTGTCAATAATTTCTTCACATACCATCTCTGGTACCCAGAACTTGTATTTTCCGTCCGTGTCTCTACACATCAAGACATCTTCTAATAACCAGAATGCCTTGTCTTCTGGATGTTCCTTCTTTCATGAAACTCAGCATCACAATCTACCTAGATATAGCGAACTTATGTTCTCTCCAAAAAAACTATCATATTTATGCACAAAGCTACATGCTGGTTTAATACAAATTTAGGAGAATTTATATAATCAAACAAACGCTAAATGTTCATCAAATTTCAGGGGGATGCTTATTAGATTGATAAATGCATCACAAACTCGGAATACTTTATCCCAAATAAATTTTAAAGTCTAACTCAATTAAGTTGGCCGGCGTAATTATGAGGTAGTCTGTAATGGAAACTTTAGCAATGTTTGAACGCTCGAGAGGGAAACTAAAACTTTGCCGCATTCAAGTGAATTAGTTTGAAGTTAGCGGTCCATAAAATACTTACGAGAGACAGACTGAAGCATTTACAGGGTTATTCGTGGCGAGTGTCCTATTAGAAAGCCCTCAGCAATTAATGAGGATTACAAAAATGGGTTGGACCTATTCGTTTGGACTTTTTTTTTAATTTCAACAAACATTTTTTAATATACAGTGTGGTGTCCCAAAAAAGTGGTCGACTTTTATTTTTTATTCATTAAATACCTTTTTTTTCTCATCTCAAAATTCTTATCTTTCTTCATGAAGCATGTATTATACCTAAGATCAAGTGTTTTCGAGACATTGACTTTTGAAAATTCACAATTTCGAATTTTCAGAGGCTGTGAAGTCTAAAAGGTTAGACTTAAGACTGGTTATTAATTGCCTTTTGTTTTAAGGTAAAACAAATTATAAATTTCTGTCTAAGTTAGTTATGGCCTTTCTTATAGTGTTCCAGTTAAGTATGTCATTAAATATTTTTTTGTTTGAAAAGCAGACAAGTTTTACTTCTGCTCAGGCCAAATGATGATATCTGAGTGTAACCTAAGTCATGAATGTGCAAGTATTATCCTTAATGTCGACCTATTTAAATGTTACAGCCTCCTAACGTCCGAAACTGCAAATTTTCAAACGTTAATGTCTTAGAAACAATTGTGGTTTCCCCTTAAAAATAATTTAAGAAAGAAATACATTACTTATTAGTACATTTCGGAATACTATACTGACAAAAGATCAGACAACCCGAAATAAGTATGTCATTTCCTAAAGAAACCCAGTGCTGCAGTGGTAAAAAATTCATATGCAGATCCGACAATCCATAAAGCAGTTCTCAACAAAGGAGTTTGGAATTGGCATTCGTTCAAAACCCAGAACCCTTACATAATCCAAGACGCTATATCCTGAGCTCGGCTTTGTTCGTAAAAAAACTGTACGTATGTTGGATTGCCGAAGGTAATGTCTCAGGTGTGGAGGAACAATATTTCGTATCGGTGCGTTGATGTATTCATTTCGTTCCGAAAATGTCAATTTTGCTGACGTTCGAATAAAGACTGAAGTGACCACGAAAGCCTTTATTTAAAGTGCTTCTATGCACATCTAATCGGTCATGAACTTGGCATTATCCACTATTCAGCTTACCGGATTTTGAAGAAACATGTTTACCGCTCATCCAAATATCAATTACATCAACATCGTTATGTCGGTGACTTTCAAAGAAAATTGGACCACTGTAGCTGCTGTTTACAGAATAATAATTTGGCACTTTCAATATTGTATTCAGATAAGTCCCGGTTTAACAACAATGGCATGTTCAATAAACAAAACACCAGAAAATCAACACCATGTGAAAGCAAGAAATTTCCAGGAGAGGTTTGGGGTGAATGTTTAAGCTGGGATATTAGGCACATCTTTTTTCAAAGGTATTTAACAAGCGAGCAATTTCTTGAAATCTCAGAAAATTCCATCGAGGGACTTTTAAAAGGTCTACCTTTCGCGGAAGAGCAAAATATTTATTTTCAGCAGGACGATGCTTCACTCCACTATCCGCACTTAGTGATCAATCATTCGCAGCAAAAGTTTGGACAACGTTTTATTGCAAATAATGGATCAGTTCGAAGGCCTCCCTGTTCCCCGGACCTGACAAAACTAGACTTTTTTATGGGGTACAATCAAAAATTTTGTTTATAACACACCCCCGAAATACTGTAAGACCGTATTCGAGAAGGATTTGCTAGTTTAACTGAACAGCTTCAAAATGTTGTGGAGCAAAACGTTTGCTAATTGGTGACTGGATTTTAGAAAAATATGTTTTGGATTTTTGTTTCGTGTTAAGTACTGGTTATTTTTTTGTTAAGTTCTTATATCCACTACTAATTTTACTTATAGTGATATAAAAGCTGTAGTATAAAAATAATTCAAATTAAAGATTTCGAGTTATTTCGAAAAATTGTGTCGATTTTATTTTTTACTTCTCTAAAAAACGGGAAGTATTGTTTGTAAGCGTGAAAAACTCACACTCCGAAATTTTTTTGGATCTTTATCGTCTGCCTGTTCGCAGAAAATCTAAAAAACTACTCACCCGATTGACTTGAAAATTAGGGGTGATATGAGGGTGACCTGGTATTATTTTGGTAAAAATCCAATATGGCAAAACAAAATGGCGGCCTAGTGAAATGTTAAAAAAATTATTACTAAGAAAGTACTTATCCAGTTTAACAAATTTTGTACAAAAATCGAGTATTATGTAAGAATCAACTGGTAAAATTTTGGAATCGGAGGGCGAAACAAAATGGCGCACAGTTCTTCGTACTATAGTACATTGTAGATAAAAATCCTCCATTCTAAACCAACAAAGATTTTCGAACAAATTTGGTATATATTTATAGACCATCTACTTATCATATATTACGAACAAAAAAAATTACAATTATACAGCGTGTACCATTTTTCCTTTTCTTTCTTGGCCCAAATTAATTAATTTTTTTTGACAAATATTTGGGGAAAAAACAAATCTGCTATCATTAAAAACTTAACCCTATTATATTTTTTACATATATAGCCCAACTTAGACGAACACTAATTAATCTAGTATTAAGAAATTTGCTGGTAAACGTCTAAACAGTAAAAAAAAAACAATTCAAAATTTATCGAGAAAAGACACAATCAAAGCAAGCATCGTTTCTATGTAAACCTATTCACTATCGCTACTTGATGTATCTTCCTCATCACTATCTATTGTGATCATAGGTATATTAAAACCATTATCGTCCAGTATCGAAGGGGATTTAATTGTATATTCTTCGATGCCACAAAAATCTTCGGTTTGTCTGGAACATTTTTGTCTGAGAGAGGTTATAAACGGATCGGAGTTTATTAATAATAAGGTCAATATATCTTTGTTTGTATTGACTCTTGAAGATTTTCTTAAATGAGACAGTCGAAATTTTCGTATTTCTTTATGTCTATCCTCTAAGACGTCTTCAGCTAATTGGCCAATCGGAAGATCAAAATGTTGGATTATATCTTTTCCGTGCACTAGTATTTTGTGTACACTACTAGGCATATAGTACCAGCTGTAGAGCTTCAAATATAATATTCTTGTCTCATTAAGCAACTTGCCAAATCTAACTACATTAATTTTCTTACCACTAGCAATTGTATGTAAAATAATTTAAAATTTTGTTACTAATTCTTTGTCGACACCAATTATTGAGGAACTAAGATTAACGTTACTAAAAAACCTTCTCGCTGTATTACCGTCATTCGTCGATTCATAACCAGGTTTTGGTTTATCGACTATCAACCCAAGTTTTGCTTTGAATTCTGATTGAATATATTTTTAACGACTTTCGTATATTTCTTTATTGTCAAACCCTCTAGCCTGCCAAGTTTTTAAGGGCAGTCGATATGATATATGTAGAATACACTCGAAGCAGCGAATTCACGAATGTAGTGATGACATGCCGAAATTATAGTTCTCAGGCTTGACGGGTTTTTTAGTAACGATTTCTAAATTCATCTCTTTTGGTGACGCTCCCCAGATAAAACATTTCTGTGTATCGTTGGTATTCGACAAAGTATTAATAGTACTAGCATCTAACATTGTCAGAAGCAAACTATAACTCTGCACAAAGGCTTTTTCCCTCAAATAATATTTCAAAATCAGATAAATTACTTATATTGGTCTTAACTTTAGATTATTCTTCCAAAACTAATTTTGAGGTTTCTTTTGCGAATATAAATTTAACTGGTCTGCAAAAGAAGATTGAGGAAGTTCTGGGATTATCTCAAATAACTTGACCACTCTGCTTATTCAAAAGTTGAATAGGTGACAGAGCCACTAGAAATAAATATTCATCAGTCATTTCGGAATTTTCAAACTTTTGTTTGTAGGTGCTATGTCCAGAGCTTCCATCAAACCCATATTTACAAGCCAAATTTAGTAAAGCACCCTCAGATAAATAAGAACAATCTTTAAGATTTTTTAGTACGGTATGAACTGTTAGATTTAATAATTCTTGTAAATTTACTTCCCCACCGCACTCAGTAACATCAATATTTTGTGGCAGTAGCTGATTTCTATACTCCCGGATGATAGCTATCGAGGAAAACTGTCTTTGTGTAAGTTATTTACAACAGAACGCAAAATAGTGTATTTTCGTTTTGTTAAAGATAAATCTAAATACAACGCTAAAGCTTGCTGGCACGATAAAGCCTTACACTTGTCTTTTGATCCTGAAAAAGGTGTCAACTGTTGAGTGGCGAAAGATAATTCTTCATAGCTGTAATTTTTATGTAAATCTTGGACTCGCATTTTTTTGTTTTGTACCGCATTCTTGAAAAGGTAACTGAGGACGGCTACGTCTTTGTCCATCAACATGATTTTGGACAATTCTAGGGTGTTCTATATATGATCTGAAAGCCTCCGTCTTGTCAACGGATAAACAAAAGAAGTGTGAAACTTCACGACTATCTTTTTCAGTATATTTCGTCCTCAGGTATATTAAGAAATTTAAAATTTTTGTCAAGACAGCGCCATGTTTGTTAGTTTTTTCCGCGAAACCCATACTTCAAAAATATCGCTGTTTTTTATTGCCATATCAGTAACTAAAAATAAATAATTTAATTACTTGTGCAAATCTGAGCAAATTAAGTTTTCGATAGACTTGTTTGAGACAATACAAACTACTTAAAAACGATATATTTATAAGAACCATATTGACCCTTTTTTTCTGAACCCAAAAAATTTAGAAATTTTGCATAGATTTTACATATCACTTTAAATTACACGGCCAGATATGAAATAGCAGTCTTAATAATAAATAAATAATAATAATAAATTAATTTAATATATTATCTAAAAGACACCTACCTTATATATAATATTTCCACCAAAAAAGCTAATAGTACTAAAACTAAAGTATTTGCTATTTTGAACGAGTTGACACGTTTGAGCTCGCCTTCTTATTTTATAAGTTGGCCATGTGTAAACGATTACCATAGCAACGGCAGTGACGTGCCATAATGTTAAATGGTAGATATAAATATATTAGTTATTGTTCTGTAACCTTAAGTATATTATTTTTAGCCTGAAAAAAAAAACTACGTAATGAGCTGATTTTAAATTGTGTGCCATAACTATTTGTAGTATAGAGATGAACTAATGAAACTGTAGTACTAATTGAAGATGGCAGAACAAAATGGCGGTTAAATAAAACTTTTGTAATTTGAAAAATCTCACTTGCAGGTTTTATATATCTTCGCGTTTTAGCGTCCCTATATGCAAAAAAATATGTTTTATCAATTCCGTCGGTCCACTCGTCACTTTGTCTGTCTGTCTCTCAGTTCGCGGCATAGCTAAGTAGTTTTACTCATCAGATTGACTTCAAACTTTAGTCAAAATCTGAGGCTCAGATGGGGATGACCTGGTAATATTTTGGCAAAAATCCAATATGCCCGAACAAGATGGCGGCCTAGTGAAACGTTAAAAAATGATTACTGAAAAAAACTAATTATGCAATTTCCCTCAAATTACATAAGAATGAACTTGTAACATTTTGGTATGAATATAAGATAGCAAAACAAAATGGCGACCCAATAAAATATTTAAAAAACCAGTCTGAACTAACTACTTATTAGATTAATTTCAAATTTTGTGCAAGCATTAATCGTGATATAGAGATAAGTTGGTAAAGTTGTGTTACGAATTCAAGATAGCCGAACAAAGTGGCGTAAAAATAGCATGTTAAAAAAAACTAACGTAAAAAAATCGGCTTATTACATTGACTATAAATGTTGGAGAAAAATTAAATATGATATAAGGATAAACAGGTGCGAGTTCAACATGACGTAACAAAATTGCGATGTGTGTCAATCTAAAAGCTACTTCTTGAATTCATTTTAAATTATGCCCAAAATTAGGTGTGGCATAGGTAAAGTATTGGTAGGGATCCAAGATATTGAAACAAAATGGCGTCCAATAAAAATGCTTGATAAGACAGTATACAGGGTGTCCCGGATAAGAATGAACTCTACAAGAATCTCGTAACTAGTAGAGATGTTTAAATTAGAACAAAGTTGCGCTCCACTGAACTCTGCAAGATGACGTTTTCAGATTTGGAACATTCCAAGTACTTCCGAAGAAATTAAGAAAAAAACGAAAACTCGCGATTTCGTTTTTATTTTTTTCTGGTTCTATTTTCAAAAATATTGGAAAACAAATTTTACATTTTCATTGTCACTTTTTCTCCTCTACAAGACGGCATCATTGAATTTCGAATTCGACGTTTCGTTTCTTCACAACCACCATCAACTTTATTTTTTTAAATAGTCGAAAAAAGTTGTTGCGTGCTTCATAAGCTCTATTTAAATTCAATGACATATCACACTTTGCATTTATTCGACGTTTCAGACTCAAAAAACCATCATCGGTGATATTCGATGATGATTCCGCAAAAACGAAACGCCGGAACAAAAATCTGATCAGTTTATCTTGTCGAGAAGAAAAAGTTGCTATGGTAACGCAAAATGTATTTTGATCTAGCTCTTACCGTAGACTTAAAAAAAATGAATAATTATTTTATTTGTCTTGGTATCAGGTGTGATAATAGTATTTAAAGCGATAATATGAATAAAGTTGTTTTTTTTAATAAATGTTAATACAATAATAAGGGTCTAAAAACTTAACCTACAAAATTATAACAAATTTATGAACTTATTTAATTTAGATGTGAAGCATTGTATTAGTATTAACTTACATAAAAACTTATTATTAACTAAGTAGAATTAACCATTTTTCTTATTTTCAAAAATGCCGCCTTCATTTTCTAAAAATAAATAGGAACAATAAACAATTTCGTTCATTACATTTTCTAGCATTTCCGGTGTTATTTTTCGGAGGCCAGCTAATTGGACCACGAGTAGCAATTAAATTATTTCCGAATCGATTTCTTAAATAATCCATGTTGAGTCTGGAATTGTGAGAGGGAGCCCCATCTTGTTGGAACCACAATTTATGGATTAGGTTTAAAGGTAAGTCATCCAGTGCCTCTTCAATTTCGTTTCTTAGGAACTGACCATACCTTTCGGAATTGAGGCTTCCTTCAAAAAATAATAGTCCAATGATGCGGTTTCCCAAAATACCATGCCAAACATTTATTCCAAACTGATCCTGGTGTTTGGATGTGCGGAATCAGTTTTCATTTTTTGTTGACCAATAATGTCTATTTTTTCTATTAAATAAACCATTGTTAGATAAATAAGTTTCATCGGTCCAAAGAATCTGGTGGGGAAATTTAGGATTTTCATCGCATTTTCGTGTGAACCACTCACAGAAAGTAGTTCTACGTTCTTCATCTCCAGGATGCAAAGCATGGCAGATACGGTATTTATAAGGATGGTATTTCTCTTTACGCAGGATTTTATGTGCAATGGTTTTTGGCACTTCTTGCTCTTTGTCGATGATACGGAGTCCTATATTATCATCTTCTTCTACAGCAAGCAAAACTCGCATTACTTGTTCAGAGTTTTGCGATTTTTTACGATGACGCACTAGCTTTTCAAAAGCGCCATGTTCTTTTAAGTTTGTCACTAACCTTTTGAAAATGGATCGGCCTGGTTGACGCCGTTCGGGGTATTTTTGCAGATAACGCATTTCTGCTTGCGTGTAATTTTGATGACTTTCAATGTAACATGTAATCATATCAAATTTAACTTCATTGGAATAATGTGCCATTTTTACAACACAATATTTAAAAAAAATTAGTACTCAAATACTAACAAGAATGCAAAAGTGACAGATATCCAAGGTATTCATAGTAACCAAGCCAAACAATTGCAAATATTGTTGAATTTCAAAGCCGCCTATGAATAATTGGAAATTATTTTGTACATACTTGAAGCAAACAAAATATTTATTGTTATTAATTGAACCCAAACAGATAGGTAAAAATATTTAATAATTTAAATACAAAGAGAAGAAAGAAGTTATGAAATAAAACTTTGTAAAATCATATTTCTAAAAGTAACATAAGAAAAATCACAAATATCAATGCTATTCAAACATTGACTGTATATTTTTACCAGGTGATCTGTTACAAGCCTATTTGTAGCGGATTGTTCTTATTAGTATTTTAAAATATATATTAGACAGAAGCGTTCTACCGTCCATATTTCCATTAATTAATTTGAAAAAGAACAAAGACATTGCATTATATATATTAGTTATTATATCACACCTGATACCACCACAAATAAAATAATTATTCATTTTTTTAGAGTCCACGGTAAGAGCTAGATCAAAATAAATTTTGCGTTACCATAGCAACTTTTTCTTCTCGACAAAATAAACTAATTAGATTTTTGTTCCGGCGTTTCGTTTTTGCGGAATCATCATCGAATATCACCGATGATAGTTTTTTGAGTCCCAACGTCGAATAAATGCAAAGTGTGATATGTCATTGAATTTAGAATTAAAAATAGAGCTTATTAAGCACACAACAACTTTTTTCGACAATTTAAAAAATAAAGTTGATGGTGGTTGTAAAGAAACGAAACATCGGATTCGAAATCCAATGATGCCATCTTGTAGAGGAGAAAAAGTGACAAAGAAAATGTAAAATTTGTTTTCCAATATTTTTGAAAATAGAACCAGAAAAAAATAAAATCGAAATCGCAAGTTTTCGGTTTTTTCTTAATTTCTTCGGAAGTACTCGGAATGTTCCAAATCTGAAAACGTCATCTTGCAGAGTTCAGTGGAGCGCAAGTTTTTTCTAATTTAAACATCTCTGCATCTCTGCTGGTTTACGAGATTCCTGTAGAGTTCATTCTTATCCGGGACACCCTGTATAGGGGTTCCTAAATAACTATGTACTGAAGTAAATTGGTTCACACTACACTATTTTTAATAAAAGGAAATATTCATAATGAGGGTAAACAAAATTTACCGATTTTTATAGCTTATGCATAAGCATGTCAGAGTAATTTAAGGCATTTCACTGCAGACTAGATTGAAAAGAGCTATTTTTAAGCTCTGAAAATTTAGAATCGAAGATTGAGTTAATTTTTTATTATGATTACTATGTAGAAAAAGGTCTAGATTCCGAAAATGTAAAAATATAATAAATAAATAAATAAATTGGGGTCACTTCCGGTCAAACCGGAAGTCGCATAAAATACATCAAAAATTGTAATTCCAATAACCCGAGATACCTACCAAATTTCGTTTCGATCGGCTAAAAAATGACAAAATGGTAGCCGGAAAGCAATCTTGATTACACCCGGTATAGCTTTATAGCTGCACTACGAAGGAAATATCATTTCTTATTTGTTGGAATTTTTGTTTCGAATTTTGATGTGATCATTAAATTAAATTCTAAGCACTTACATTTTTTCGATATCTATCTCGGCCTGATGAGCTTCAATAAGATCGAAATCGCGATCGTCGTTTACTGAAATGAATCATTGTGCCTGGAATCGTGATACGCTAGTTAGTACTGTTTATCAGATTTCCGATGTTTGTTTATTTTGAATAAAAACACTCCTGGCGGTTTAGGCTAAACCCTACAATTTTTACATTTAAGGTTTTTTTCTATCTATAAAAATAAAACAAAAGGAAACAACCTGTTCATCGTGCGATAACCGAATGTGGCTTGTAACCAAATACATCGCAATTTTTTTGCATTATCTACTTCCATGTTGATCAATATTGTCAGAGCAGTTTTTATTACATTATATAAATTTATGTTCCTTACAAAATGTCATATTTATAGGCCCCGAGCTACGCTTATTTACGTCACTACTCGGCGCCAACACTTTTTACTATTCTAATAAATACTGCATGGAGTAAAATGCAAATGCATTCAGGAATGCTATTCCAAGGATAAAAACATTTCACGTCATAAAAATACTCATATCGTTTTCATGTAATATCAATAATTGGAAGCTCTTTTATACAGTTCGAAAAGCTACTTGTTGAGACCTTGAGGCTGAAAAACATTTTCCGCATTTCGAAACCTGTTACGTCTGATAAAAGGGACATCTAATTATGCGCCTGTTTATATGATAAAGCTAATCTAGAAAGTTCTATACTGAGTTATAAAACAACATACAAAACAGACATTTTGATATATTGTTCTAGAGGCCCTGAGAGGCAAAGCATAAATGAATCTTCTCTTTGTGGATCTACAGAGTGTACTAAAAACTGGAACCAAGATTGTAACTCTAAAATAAATTAAAAAGAAAATGTGTATAGGCAGCAATATAATTTTCCGTATATTTATTTGTTTATACGCAATAGGGGCAACAACAGATTAACCTATTACCCGAAGAACAACTTTCGACTATCGACTTTGTGGTACTTAGTTAGACACAGAAAAGACAAAGCGACATACACACTGCTTTTATAGACTATAAAAAGACGTTTGACAGTGTACCACATTCCTGGCTCATAGACGTAGGAATATACAAAATTCACCCTATGATCATTAATTTCCTGGCAACTATCAAGCAACATTGGAGAACGAATCTGAGGATCTATAATGGCGATAAATCTTTTACCACCGATGAGATACACATCAATAGGGAATTTACCAAGGAGACTCGTTAAGTCCACTTTGGTTCTGCTTAGCGATGAACCCCCTATCCACGTTGCTCAACAATACGGGACATGGCTTTAACATCAAAGCCAATAGAGTCAATTCCGGTACCATATCACACCTTCTGTATATAGGTGATACTAAGCTTTATGGTGGTAACCATACCCAACTAAAAAAGCTTATTGACGTGTCATACTTCTCGAAAGACATCCATATGGAATTTGGAATGGAAAAATGTAAGGTCTTTAACATCGAAAAAGGCGAAGTCATTAATGGTGATGTAGTCCTACTCAATGGAGAAATAGTTCTAGGATTCCAACAAGCTAGACTGCTCCAGGATAAGCAAGGAAAGACCAAGCTGATAGATCAGCACGTTCAAAGAGTGTGAGCTCTTCAGAAGACAGAACTGAACGCCAGAAATGTCATTAAAGCAATTAACACCTATGCTGTGCCCGTGCTGACCTACAGTTTCGGAATCTTGAAATTGACTAACATGGAGCTAGAGGGACTACAACGAACTACTCGCTTTATGACGACCAAGTACAAGTCACACCACCCAAAGTCATCAACTCTGCGAATGACCTTACCACGAAGAGAAGGTGGAAGATCTCTTATTGACTTGACCAATTCTCACTCCTGGCAGCTGCAAAAATTGAGAGATTTCTTTAACAACAAGGCATAAACATAATAATGTTGCTAGAGCGCAAGCGGAATATCATCGTATTCATCCCGACATGCCAGTTCCTGCGAGGTCAATTTATTATACCAAAAGAAGCGTGGAGAGAGTGCAAAAATCTCAGTCAAAAGGAAAAAATGCACTATTATTCCAAATAATGACGATGAGCTACAAATTGTATTAATTTTTCAAAGTAGGAAATGTGTTAATAATATTTTATGTGATTTGAAGGTTTGATATTTAATTTTTTAAAAAATCCAAATTCAAAAAGATTCACAAGGTCCTGCACAAATGTGGATATCGTCCATATAAAATGTTGCCAGCGCAAAAATTAACAGATGACTACAAAATTAGAAGACTAGCATATTCAAATGTTAGCTAGGAAAAATAGTGACAACAACAACAAGATTTTGTGGAGTGATGATTACACAATTAAAATTAAGAATCAGGTAATGTTATTAAATATCTGGTGTGGTATTCTTAGGAATCGAATAATTGGCTCGTTAATATTCGAAGACTCATTAACTTAATTAAAATACCTGCAGTTCCCAACCAATGAAAATCAATTTTTTTTTAGAAGCACACCTCTCATGGAATTTGTGGACATTGTGTAGCATCAGGGTGGTGCGCTATCTCATAATCTTATTTATATAATAGGATTTTTAGATAACCGTTACAATGACTGGATAGTAGCCAATGGCTAATTGGCCATGAAATAGTCCTGACTAAACACCTTTAGAATAGGGATATTTGAAGAAGGAGGATTTAATGGAAAGGATTTAGGACAGACAATATTAATTTTTCAAACGAAAAACGTCCTGAGTTTATTTGCAATGCTTTGCTTGAATTAGGTATCTAATCTATGAAAAATGTGTTCAAAATAATGGCAGTCACTTCCAACAATCGTAAATTACACGGTTTTCCATCAAAATTAAACTTTATATTTCTTACTAATTTTGTAATATAGTTTTGTTTAGCAACATTTTTTCTGATAAATTCTAGAATCTTCAAATTTAAAGATGTTATATTATAATGAATGCCTGAAGCGCTGTGTAAATTTAAATAACCCTACATACTTATTCGGAATTCAAATATTATATTGTCGACATTAGCATAAGATGACATACGATTATTATTCATACAGCCCTGGCAAATGTGATTTAATTTGCCAATGTAGTGGTAGCTAATGGCGTTCGAACCTTCTGCTTTTCATACCAGATGCGATGTCGCAATATGCGTTCACGTTTTTTAAAACGCAAATACTGCTGGACCAAATATAGATATATTATACATTTTTGAAATCAGAAGGTGTTTTTCTGCCCCTTATAAGACATGCGGTAAAACTGCCTAAATATACGAAAAGTTCCTGTACATTATTGAAGGATTTGGACAAAATATTTTTTTAAATTCCAAAACTCCGAAAGAAACAACTCAACAACAAACAAACAATTCAGAAGTATTATATATATATATATATATATATATATATATATATATATATATATATATATATATATATATATATATATATATATATATATATATATACAGTGTGTATCAGCCAAATGGAATAAATTCGATAATAAATAAATGGGGGCGTGTTCGGAAAAACGCTTGGACCCGTCGATTGGTATTTTTAGTTGCTCATTTTCTCCAATAAAAACTTTTTATACAGGGTGTGTCCTGTAACAGTGGTCAATGCCAACTTTCTTATTTCAAATGCAACACCCCGGATATTATTTAATTTTTGGATTCTTTAGGAGATTCTAAACATATTTTATGTTCAATGTCCTATACCTATCTTCAACTATTTCGGCAATATTAAGTGTTTTCAAATTTATTTTTATTTTATTTATTTCGAATTTATTATTATTCATGAAAGTGGCTCTGGTTACTGAACTATTTATTTGATTACAAAAATTCGCTACAACACACTCAATACTTATTTACCATTTAGGTCTTCATATTAAGAATGTAAGCAAAAACCATTTTAGCGTTCCTTTTTATTGATATGGAACGAAAAGAGCCAGTTTTGTTTGCTTTTAAGTTTTGTTTACTTTTGTGTAAAATGCCTGGCCTTTCTCTTTGCAAGACAGTAGTTGTCAGTGTCAGTGTCATAGTCTTTTGAATTTCGTTAACTGCATAATACCTAATATCAGAAAAATGGTTCATTTAACAGAAATGCATAAAATAACAATTCTACAAATGATTGGTTATGGAGATAACACACGAACAAAAGTGGAAGTTGCTCGCTTATTTCATGAAAAATTTCCAAATTTGCCGCATTATCCCAAGGGACAATTAGTAAAATAGAAAAGCAGTTTCGCGAGCTTGGACATGTGAGGCAGATAAAAAAAGCAGCTGCCAATTCAATAAATGATGATACTAAATTGGATATTATGCTTGAGTTTGAGGAAAACCCACATATTTCTAGTCGACAAGCCGCCGCAATGTTCGATATTAGCCATTCGTCGATTATTCGAACATTAAAAGAAAATAAAATGCATCCCTATAAAGTGATACCAACTCAGGAGCTCATGGAAGACGATTATGATAGGAGAACTTATTTTTGTGAACAAATGATGGCTATGTTAGATAACAATGTTATTCAATTAGAACGTGTTTTGTTTTCGGATGAGTGCACCTTTACACTTCACGGTCACGTAAATCGTCAAAATTGCCGCTATTGGTCTAGGGAAAATCCTCACTGGATCAGCGAAGAACATACTCAATATCCTGAAAAGGTTAATGTTTGGGCAGGAATTGTTAGGGATCATATCATAGGCCCCTTTTTCATTGACGGCAATTTGAATGGCGATAATTATTTAGCACTGCTCCAAAATAATGTCGTGCCAACTTTGACAAATTTGTATCCGGATCCAGCAAACCCACAAGTTCCAGCGAATATGATATGGTTTCAGCAAGATGGAGCACCGCCCCATTACCAAATTAATGTCCGGCAGTACCTCAACGGAATATTTCCAAATCGGTGGATAGGGAGACGAGGATCGAGAGAATGGCCAGCGCGATCCCCTGATCTGACGCCATTAGACTTTTTCTTATGGGGACATATTAAAAATGTTGTATACAAAACTAACCCCCCGACTTAGCTGACTTAAGAAGACGAATAACGCTTGCGATTAGATCGGTCACGCCTGAGATGCTAAATAACGTTAGAAGAAATTTCTATTTAAGATTAGGAATTTGCCAAGACGTTCGCGGCGAGCATATTCAACAGTTCCTAAATTTACTTTTTACTTTTGTTTATACATTATGAAGAAATAAATAATTTAATTTTTTTAATCTTAATTTTTGCAATAAATTTGAAAACACTTAATATTGCCGAAATAGTTGAAGATAGGTATAGGACATTGAACATAAAATATGTTTAGAATCTCCTAAAGAATCCAAAAATTAAATAATATCCGGGGTGTTGCATTTGAAATAAGAAAGTTGGCATTGACCACTGTTACAGGACACACCCTGTATAAAAAGTTTTTATTGGAAAAAATGAGCAACTAAAAATACCAATCGACGGGTCCAAGCGTTTTTCCGAACACGCCCCCATTTATTTATTATCGAATTTATTCCATTTGGCTGATACACATATATATATATATATATATATATATATATATATATATATATATATATATATATATATATATATATATATATATATATATATATATATATATATATATATATATATATATATATATATATATATATATATATATATATATATATATATATATATATATATATATATATATACCTAAATATCTTATTTTCTTGGGTCTAGATTAATAATAAAACACAATTTTTCACATCAAGTCAACGTTTCGCTCATAGTGATGAGCTTTTTCAAGACTTTATTTGGGATTGCTTGATTTCTATTAAAGAAAAAACAGGAAATTAAATGCAAAGACGCAAACATTATCATTGTAACGTGATAATTTCGGACTTATAGCATGCTAATAATAATATTAAACTATTTAAATAATTATATAATAAACAAATTTTTAGATAATAATACTACTAAATATTAATCATTTTTGAATTTACAATTTTGCTTTCCTATCACGTTTGTCTTTTAAAACTACGAAAACTTCTTTTAATGCACTATGGATTTAATATGTTAATGATTATTCTTGTGCGATTCTGCCGTTTCGATTTTTAGAGAACAGAATTTTGGATTCAGTTAGTGCGAACTGAAATAAAACAAGTATATTAGAATTACACTGTATAGGTCCGCGCAACTGATCGATGTGTCACGACATCTCCAGGTCTCGTTTATCAATAGCCTGGCTTACGGTTCGATTATCGATTTTTCTGTCGTTAATTTTGGAAAGGTACCGCGGTGGAAGTGGACGGTCGGGGCAGTTTCCTCGGTCTCCTGCACACATCGCAGTATTCTATCAGGCGCATTTGGTCGTATCGTAGGTTCCTACAAAAGAGGGCGCTACATTGTCAATTTTGGGAAAGAATTATTCAGATGAGTCGGATGCATTATGGCAGGTCTAGATTTTGTTATTATTTTCGAGGGCTTACAATGGTGTAATTTGGGGTTCTTTTGGAATGCCCAAGTATAGTTTTGTGAGTGATTTTTTATGATAAGTTTTCCGGTAATATTGCCCTCCGTGATGCCGACGTATTTCTAGTCATTTCTAGTTTTATCGACCGGTTCCTGTGGTTACGACAGCAATCTGTGACCGTAGTTGCCGGATCATGAATAAGTTTCCGATCTCGTGACTGCAGAATTTTTATATCGGATGTGACATTTTACCTGACTGTGGCTCTGAAACAATGAATTTTATATATTGTTTCTATTTCTCGGATTTGACCTTTGGATATTTAATTGACGGATATTTGCTGTGCCTTTGGTGTTAAGTATGACTGGTTGCTTATTGATAAAGAATTGAAGTCTTAACTAGGATTTTATGAGTGGAATCGTGGCAACATGGCGAGACATTTTGGACCTGTTGCTCCAAAAATTTGTTCCTGCTTGGTGAGTCTCAAGTCAGCAGTGTGGTGCGCGGTCCATTTTCTGATGCCTTCATCATAATTTTCAAGTAGAGCCTGGCTTGATCGTATTTACGAGATTTATTGATGAGCATCTTTTGCGAAATAGTTCCTGTTTGGATTTGAAAGTTCTAAAGTTGTTATTCGGGCACTTTGGGGTTTTTTTTGGACAGAGGAAGTTCGCACCCACGAGGGAGAATTGTGAAAATGGCACTCTGAAATCCTCGTTCCACCATCTTTAGAGGATATCCTCCTGCTGACTTGCCATATTGGCACCTGGAATAGCAGATTCCGGTGAGTTTTTGTATATTTGATTATTTAATAATATGATAATGCCCGTGTATGGTTCTTAGTGGCCATTTCCATGACCATACGCCATTTTGTTGAACATCTTCGGTATGGGTTGACATTTTATTTCTTTAAATTTAGAGTCAAGACTTCGTAAGAAGCCCACTGCACTTGTCCAGACCATCGACAACCACTCGTTGATTCCGTTTTTAGCATTAGGCAACTGCTAGACCCAGACTCCATTTTGGTTAGAAAACCCTCAGAAGGAGGTAATATTATTTTATTTGCATATTTTATTTAATTTTTGTTTACATTTTGGGCTATATTTGGATATGGTTTAATGTTTGCTAAGGGATGTTTTCTCTTTAGGGTTTTTTTTTTTGGTTTGGATATTATTCCAAGGGATTTCCGTCACGA
>JAUTXW010003065.1:0-52163 GCA_030620095.1 Kuschelorhynchus macadamiae
ATTTTTCGTTTCGCTCACAGCACCATCTTACAAATGTTTGATGTGCGCTTCATATATTTTCCCTTGATCTGGACGGTAAAATATCTTTTAGTGCCTCTTCAGCTGCTTTAAATCAAAAGTTTCCATTTCGATTTATAATCACGAAATTAATGACACTGACAACTCGTTTATTTATGTTGTAACTACGTGACTTTATCATTTCATACACTAATCAAATTTGTATCTGTTACCTGCAATGTTTGTCACATTGTGAGGCATTTTAAATTTGCACCTATACATTACATTATTTTGTAATATTGTTCCCGAAATTGCAAAATAAAATGTAGGTGTATATATCACGGGATGAAAGTGCCTTAATCCAACTTTATTCCCTAGTTATATAATGTACTATTAAGGCTACTAGGGTGACGTAGAAAAAATATTTAAGGCATATATTTTCTTTGTTAAAAAACTCTTTGTAAGATATACTTTCGAAAAGCAATCAGTTTTCTTGTAATGTTAAGAATGACCAAATCAAAACCTAAAAATAGTAATAAAAAAATCTTCTATTCCTGTTAAAGTAGAAGAACATTATTAGCTTGCTACCAATACTTACTTAACCTGTTAACTAATTAACCGTATAATTCTTGTACAAATTAGATGCAATCCAATTAATTATAAAACGATACATGGTTAAAGCGTGTTGGGTGGTTAATTGCATCCTACTAATATTTATAGTGTTTTTCAGCGTTCGCAATTATTTAATTTTTGTTTATACCAGACGGTATTAATCAAAAACATGTTTTAAATAGGTGATATTAGTAGCAATTAAATAAATATGTTAAATATTTGCTGAAAAATCAAAATGAAATCATTTTCAGTACGCATGTTTGAATTACTGTTTTCGGCCTTTGTTTGACCAATTTCTATACTATGCAACCCGATAAGGACAGCCTCAGGACTCCATCGCAACCGTCTTATACAGGATGTTACATAAGACCCTGTCATTTTTTGAAAAGTTTATTCGACCAGAACTCTTACTGTGGAAGATTTGCTTTTGTCTTTGGGCAACCAAAATAATCTGCAGCTAGGTACAAAAAAACAATTTCCAGCGGTATTGAAATTGACGCAAGGTTATTAGAAAAATTGATTTTTTTAAATGGTCCTCTGAACAAAGCCCACTTATGCTAATCAGATTCATTATGGTTAAAATATATGGTTCTTGAGATAAGACCGTGTCAAAATGTAATCACTTTCTGACGTTTCGCCTTCGATTGCACGAGGCCTCTTCACTTCACGAGATCGGAACACTGAATGAGCTCCGGAGAGACCCAGGCCAGCTATTTATAGTCGACCCGTGTTTATCGAAGCGTGACTCGGTGTGACGATCGGTTTTCACGTATGATGTAGACTGAAGCCCTCTATTAAAATTGTTAGAATGCTTATAAATTTCAATAGATTCTCTAATTTTGGCACCAAAGCAATCAATTATTAATTCGTTGGTTTACAGAGCCCTCGCGATTTGTGACCAAAATTCTTTACAATCGGAAACAGAGAAACTGACTCAAGCTTTAAGAGGGAATGGATATTGCACTGATGATATTAGACAATCTATTAGACAATATAATAATCCTACTCCAAGAAATTATACTAATAAGGAATTACCGATAGGAAATGTAGTTCTTCCATTTATACACGGAACCACAGACAAGATTGCGAGGTTAGTTCGCTGGACCAACATACGTACAATCTTCAACACGCACAAGAAAATTGGACAATGTTTGCGATTGCCAAAGGACATTATGTCTTTTCAAATGGAAGGAGTATATGCAATTCCTTGTTCCTGTGGTGATGTCTATATTGGAGAAACTAGACGATCCATATCGACTAGGCTTAAAAAACATGAACGATGTATCAGAAAGAAACAAATTGTACAATCTGCTGTATCTGAACACCAGCATTCTACTGGACATGTCATAAATGTAAATGAAACCAAAGTTCTTGCATCGGTTTCGGGATTCTAGAAACGAAAAATTAGAGAATCTATTGAAGTTTATAAGCATCCTAACAATTTTAATAGAGATACGGGCTTCAGTCTACAGCATACGTAGAATCCGATGTCACGCTTCGATAAACACTGATCTCGTGAAGTGAAGATCCCTGAAGACGCCTAGTGCAATCAAAGGCGAAACGTCGGAAAGTGATTCCATTTTGACATGGTCTAATCCCAAGAGCTGTGATTTCTTAATTGACCACAGCCGTGAAAGCTTTCGTTCTATGTCAGATTCAGTATGGTCTATCACAGGGGTGCTCAAACTTGATCTGCTGGCGATCTACCTCAATATTTTTAGACTACTTACGTTCGACTCTGAGAGGCTGCAAGTATGTGTGATGCAGGGTTGTCGTACATACACGATACATACACCCTACCTACTTACCTACCTACCTAGATAGATATATATAGATATTAGCTTTCCGCACAATATACATTATTTTAGTCAAGGTTTGGGTTAGGTTTAGTTATGTTCTTCTCTACAATATCAATGAAAAAACTCATAGTTATTCAAAATTGCGAGTTTATTGGTTGTTACAAAATAAAAGAGTTACATATGGTGTTAAACTTAACTAAGGAGTGACTTTGGATGTTGAAGCGTGGCACTGCATGTCTTCATCATACTTTTCATAAGATGGTACGTAACCACTGAGTGCTAATCGCAAGCATGATGACATATGATCGTCAGTCGATTGCAATATTTTGACTTAATTATTTTCATTTCAGAAAATGCAGACTCGCACAAGTAAGTTGACCCAAACATTGCTGTCAGTTGAAGGGCGATTTACCTTAGATTCGGATATTTATCTTTAGATATAAAACATCAGAAATTTGTATCAGATGCTGTAGCTTTGAGATGTGTATCTGATATAATATGCACCAACTCATTTTCAACAGAACATGAGTTCATATTAAACTGACTTGCTATTTCAGTAGCTTATTCCTCAATGTTTTTACATGAAAAAGGATAACTCATAAATGATGCTACATTTGCCAATTTACTACAATCATAAAAACGCATTTCGAATTTTCCCAAAATATTTGATAATTCAGCCTCATACTTTTTCAATTCAACTGAAGAATCCTTGCTTTCAAAGACGGAAAATGTTTCAGATCCTTTCTTTTCAGTTGATCTATCATAAGTTGCAATTTACTTTTGAATGCATTTACTGCGCTAATCATCTCAATAGCAGTTTTTCCTTTACCTTGAAGCTCCAAGTTAATGGTGTTTAAGTGCATTGTGCAAATCAGTCAGCCATTTTTCGTTGTTCAACATCTGAGTGTCATCACCTCTTTCGTCTAGAAAAGCTGTTATTTCGGGCAATAATTCTTAAAACCTTTCTAGGAATTTTCCGCGACTCAACCACCTGACGTCCGTGTGAAGAACTAAATCAGTGTGTTCAGCTGACTCCCTATCTTCCAACTGCAACTTAAAGTTGTTTTAAATTAAAGGCAATATCTGAAAGAACTAGAGCAAATATCAAATGTGAATTCGGTAAGAATGTCCATTACTACTAAAACTGGCATTAGAAGCAACATCGAATTCAAGATTGATAAAAAAAGCCACATCCAACAAATCACTAATTAACGACCACCTCTTAGTTTTTGGTGTTCACAGTTTTGTAATTTATTTCAAAACTTATATAGACTCACAATCGAATTTTATAATGTTTTAATTTCAATACCAACTATTCCAATTAAATATAAATATTGTTAAGAAGCAGTTTACGACTGCTGCAGAATTTATGTATGTAGGAAAAAGGAAAAATATTTCAGTTGTTATAAATAGCAAATAAACAGCTAGATACGTGGAATATAACGTAATTTATTATTTATAGGATTTTCCACGATTCTACATAGGTATTGTTAAATCAAGTAATAAATTAATTTAGATTTAAGTGCGTCAGATTTCTTTGGTAAAATAAATTTGAATTATTTATAAAGAATTTTTTTTTAGTAACGGTTTTAACAATTCACAACAGCACCATTTGGTTCCATCATACTGAATTTTTACCAAAATGTTTTGGTCAATTTTAGATCAAGGGTCAATCGAGTAAGCAGTTTTCTGCTACGCCAAGAACAGACAGACAAACCGACAGACATACCGACGGAATTGTTTTACTTCCCTCGTAAGAGGTAGGTATTGTAATCTTGAAGAAATCACCCACCCAGGTTTTTACAGATCTTGACGTTTTAGGGTCCATAGATGCCAAAAAACATGTTTCCTCAATTCCGTCGGTCTGGTTGCTCGCGGCATAGCCAAAAAACTACTAACTATATTTTGGTAGGAATTACCACTAAAAAACTACTTATCCAATTTGTCTGAAATTCTACAAAAATCAAGTATTACTTAAGAATCAACTGGTAAAATTTATAAGGAATAACTCATTAAAGTGACAAACTGTTACATACAGTTCATCTAAGAAATCATGTTTCTTGCGATTAGACCGGGTCAAATTGGAATGACTATCCGACGTTTCGCCTTCGAATGCATGAGGCATCTTCAGGGATCTTTAATCCCCAGATCTGAAGACTGAATGAGCTCAAATAGATTCACGTGGGCTTTTATACCCGACTTGCCCTTGCCGAACCGTGACCTTGTTTTAAGATCGGTTTCCACGTGTAATGTAGACCGTAACCCGTATCTCTATTAAAATTTTCGTACGTTTAAATATTTCAATAGATTCTCTAATTTTTCGTTTATAAAATCCTGGAACCGATGCTAGAACCTTGGTTTCCTTTACATTTATAATATGGCCAGTGTTATGCTGGTGTTCAGCTACAACAGATTAAACAATTTGTTTCTTTTTAATACATCGTTCATGTTCCTTAAGTCTACTTGATATTGAGCGTCCTGTTTTTCCCACATATACTTCTTCACAGGAGCAAGGACTTTTATATACTCCTTCTGTTTGAAAAGGTATAAAATCTTTCGGGATCGCAAGCATTGTCCAATCTTCTTATGTGTATTGAAGATTGTACGAGTGTTGAACCGCCGAAGTAATTGTCCTATTTTCTTTGTAGTGCCATGTATGCAGGGAAGAACTACACTACCTAACGGTGGCTCCTTATCATTCTCTTTGGGAGGGGAGGAGTTGGATTACGAGACCTTACAATTAAATGCGTAATATCTTCAGTGCAATAGCCATTCCCTCTGGGAGCTTCGGTCAGTTTCGATGTTAGAGAATCTTGATCAGAAATCGAAAGAGCTCTGAATACTAGTGAGTTAATAACCGATTTCTTTTGTACTGTATGGTGATGGTAATTTGCATTTAAGTATCTATTTGTATGCGTTGGTTTTCTATACACAGAATGGCCTAATGTACCATTTTCCTTCCTTTGAACACATTGATCTATAAAGGGAATCGTTCCATTAGATTCCATTTTCATTTGAAAATGATATTACGGTGTTGTTGATATGATTAAGCGGAGGTTAGAGCAATATTCTCAAAGGCTTCCACAAAGATATTTGCTATTACAGGTGATAGAGGAGATCCACTGTAGTTTGTTTATAAAAAGTTCCTTGAAAATTGAAATAAGTAGATGTAAGACAAGCTTCCACTAGATCTATTAAGTTCTTATTAAGATTATTATGATCTTTGATATTATGGAACGATTCCCTTTCTAGATGTATATGTTCAAAGAAAGATAAATGGTGAATTCCTATCACCATCCAGCACAAAAGACATCGGTTATTAACTCACTAGTAAAGTGCGGGACACGAAAGAAAACGGGGCGGTCCTTAAAATAAAGTTTCATAGTCTTAAGCAAGCGGAAGAGTAAAATTTGTGTACGCAAATAAATTTATGTTATTTTATTTGTTGAAATAGTTTGCCGCTTCACCTATAAAGTGCGCCAGCTAAGCGGTACGGAAAATGTACGGATTTAGTAAATTTCGCACTGGTCCACTTGTAATTAGGATGTGCCTAGAGTCTTCATGCACTTGCCGCTAAAAGGTTCAAGCTATTTCCAGTGGCGCCTATACATTTCGAGCATTTGTTTTCATGTCTATATAAATGCGTCGCGTTGAATTTGAATTATTATTTCGAAGTAACGATGGCGAGCAAAAGAGGAAAAACAATTCGAAGCGGTGCACGTGAAGTTATTGCGAGCGTTATAGAGGCCTGTACTAGAGAAGCTGAAAACAATAGTTTGACTATTCCAATTCAAAATCGAACAGAACGCGCTGCATTTTACACTGGTATTTCAGAAAGTAGTGAAAAAAAAATTCAAAGAGAACATAATGATCGCTCATGTTCTACTTCACCTTTAAAATCTCCTGGTAAAAAAAGACCCCGATTATCATACAAAGATGAAATTGACGATGGTGATTTTCAAGTAATTCGACGAACAATAGAGGATTTTTATGGAAACTTGAAGAAGGTTCCGACCTGCAAACCCCTACTTCGTGCTGTAAAGAACAAAATAGATTTTCCGTATGGGTATAAAACCTTAAATCGGCTTTTACGATGAAATGGTTTTGTTTGGCGCAAGTGCCAAAATAAACGAAAATTGTTCATTGAGACACCAAATGTTTTTCACTGGCGGGTGAAATATCTATCACCTGTAAGGCAATATAGGCAGGAAGGACGCAATATTGGGTATCTAGACGAAACCTGGGTAGATAATGATATGACAGTGAACAAAAGCTGGCAAAGTGAAAGTGTTATAGGTGTTGTTCAGGAATCCGCTCTAGTAGTAGCTTTATTATAGTTCAGAAGCCGGATTTGTTCCAGGTGCTGCTTTAGTTTTTGGCTCGGGACTAACAACTGGAGACTATCATGGACAGATGAATAGACATAATTTTGAAAAGTGGTTGCTCAAGAAGCTTCTACCTAACATTCCACCCAAATCAGTCGTGGTAATGGATAATGCGTCTTATCATTCTCACGTAGTGCCAACTAAATACTCTACAAAAGCTCATACGATATCGTGGCTTAAATCGAACAATCTTGTATGTGATCTAATATGGCGGAAATATCAAATATATGAAGTAATATCAGCCAACAAGCCTAGAGAAAAAAAGTATAAAATCGGTCATACACCTTTAAGGCCGCCTTCATACATGTGCGACCTCAACCTTGAACTTGCATGAGCAGGAGTAAAAAAATATATTCGAGAGCGCCACCCCGGGGAGCTTTCAATTAAAGATTTAAATAAAATAACATTAGAAGCAATTGACTCAATATCGGCTGAAAATTGGAAATCGTATGTTAAACATGTTCGTTTTACTGAAGATAAATACTGGGAAGTAGATGGCAAAATTGAAACGGTTATTGATGATTTAGTTATCACAGTGGGATCTTCAAGTAGTGACGACGAAACCTCATCATTTTCAGAGGAAGACAACGTTTAGAATGAATCGAACCATTAGAATTACAGCCGTCAACCTCAAAAATGACTTAGTTTTTTTTTCATATATTTTGTAAAATTGTTCATAAAGTAGCTGCCAATAAACTGCTTGAAAATAATTAATTTTCTGTTCAATACCATGTGTCAAAAAATATCTAATATTGCAATTAATATTTGAAAAACTACAAAACTCATATTTTTCCAAAATTAACACATCAATGTAGTTATAGTAGGGGAGCCAGCACTGATTCTAGTAAACAAGATTTATCAAAATTTTAACTTATGCAGTTCGACTTTGCGCTATTCGGGTATGCCAAAAGTGACCGTTTGTCTCCGTCTGTCATATTACTTTGTACAGGGCGTCATTGTGAAGTACTATACAGGGCATTTCCTAATTGCGTGCTAATGTTAAAGTGGGTGATTCTTGGACCTTTTTAAGAAAAAAGTTTAATATGAATCTAAAAGTCTTAACTTTGGAGATACAGCGTTTAAAAAAAACATTTCCTTTTAAATCCGAATTCTGATGCTATTATAGATAAATAACTGTGTGAAATTTGATACACGTCTTTTATGCATAAAAGGGCATTTTTTATTAACAATCAATTTTTGAAATTTCTACCAGTGGCGTGCATATGTAATTAACTTGGGTAAATCCATATGCTCCTTAATGCATAGAAGACGTGTATCAAATTTCATGCAGTTATCTACAATAGCATCAGAATTGGAATGAAAAAAAATGTTTTCTTTTTTAACCTTACCATCCTGTATCTCAAAAGTTAGGACTTTTAGGACATAAAAACACCCCCTTTAACATCAGCACGCAATTAGGAAACGCCCTGTATAGTACTTCACAATGACGGCCCCTGTATAAACTAATATGACAAACGGAGACAGACGGCCACTTTTGGCTTACCCGAGTAGCCCAAAGTCCAACTTCATAAATTAAAATTTTGATAAATCTCGTTCACTTGATCTGATGCTGGATGCCCTTGTAAAATCTAGACTTGTAAATCGTGTATCACTCTACTGGGTGGTCCAATAATAGTGGACGTAGGCAGTAGCCAGGAACCGTTAATGACAGAACTCAAGAAAAAATATATTTATAGGTAAATCGATCAAGAAAAATCAAAATTAAATCATTTTAAAATTCGAAAGTTCGCCGTTTTCGCAACACAAAAGAGATATAGAAGTGCGGTACACTAAAGAAAACAGAGAAATATAGATAAAGGCTCATTAAGCAGAGTTACATTTTTTAATTATCTAAAGTGCGTATCGTCAAAATGGAGTGCCATATTATTTAAAGAACGACAAGACATCACTGGTTTAAAGAGATTTCCTGGCCGACATTCCTAAACCGATTGACTCCGCCCGGTTTTCTTTCGTGTCCCAGACTATATTCAGAGATCTTTCGATTTCTGATCAAGATTCTTTAACACCGGAAACATCGCCTAATGATAATGATAAGGAGCCATCGTTAGGTAGTGTTGTTCTTCCCTATATACATGGCACTACAGACAATTACTTCGGCGATCCAACATACGTACAATCTGCAATATACATAAGAAGATTGGACAATGCTTGAAAAGAAAGATATTATACCTTTCTAAAGAGGGAAAATTGGCTAATACATAATATTTCTTATGATACAAATGTGTTAAATCAAATTCTGTCTGTGTCGAGCCGGAGACGTCAGCAATGAGTGTTGAATGCGGATTGCCTCAAGGATCTGTTTTGGAACCACTACTTTTATTAATCTACATAAACGACTTTGTTCGCATTAATATCTGTGGAGAATTCATTTATGGAGGACGGTACCTTTGTTGTCTGGCACAATAAAAGATTTTAATTTTATAAATATTATTAAATCATTTATTGGAAATCAAAAAATTCTGCAGCGCTAACCGACTCTCAATGGATCTTGAGAAAATACACATAAATATGCAGTGCTGAGATTTGGGGAACGATTCTCTGCAATAAAAGTCTGCTGCAAAATTTTTTGGGAGTTTTTGTTAATCATATTATGAAAATAAAAAAACTTTCGCCAGGGTGCTTCACTATTAGAATCGCCAAGAAAGGACTTGGCCGCGAGTTAGTTTGGACGGTCTATTTTGAGGGTTTAAACATAGTGTTCATACAACAGAAAAATGTTCTTCGTTTCTCTGCTAAGGTAAATCAGAGGGAATTTTGAAAACCCCACTTCCTCTTCCAGAAAATCATCACCCTCACTTCTTGTTTGTTCTCGAGACCTCTTCATTAACCTAGAAGAGCCGCCTTTTTTCTTCTTTCTTCTAGGCTCTTACTAAACACTCATATATAAGGGAAAAAAAATTTTAATCATCTGCCGAATTATATTTTAATGGAAAGCCCTATGTAGTTTCGGATATTTTGATTCTACATGAAATTTCAAGTATATTTTAGAAAGCATAGCCTATACCTATATCTTCAACTTTTTGCGAGAAAATGGCGTCAAAACATGCAACAAAGACACATTTTGATCAGTTGTAACTTTTCTGTTTTTAAGGATATCGAAATGAAACAAAAAAGTATTTTTCTTATTTAAAAATAAAACAAAAGACTAACGATTAACAAAGTAACCCATTATTTAAAACCATTTTTACAAGCATTAAATTATTCTAAATGTGGCTCTACGTGTCCTGCCATTTTTCTCAACACATTTTTCGTACACTCTAATAGTATGATTTGTTGCATTCACTAACATTTCCGAATTTTCTTTTCACACATTTATTGTATTTATAAATCTTTGTTCAGTGTTTTATATAAATATGTTATTAATAAGCCTTTAAAACAAAAAGTCCACTACAGTCAACTCCGGACTGTTTGCGGGCCAAGCCCTTTCAAATCCAGCCATTTGGATACTCCAAATTAAGATAGTTTTTAATTTGAATTACGCTATGAGGCCGAGCACCATCTTGCTGCTACATTATCCTAACTGAAATGCTCACGTCTATCACACCACACCAAACGTTAATTGACTGATATGCTTGACTTTTTATTTCTTGGATTATATGAGGATTATTTGTAGAGCAGTGTCCGGTGTTCTGACGATTACAACCATGTTTGGTTGTAAAAGAACTTCCATCAGACCAAGAAATGTATTTAACAAAAATCATGATTTTGTCGACGTCTATTTAGGAAGTTCTAACAAAATAGAACTCTTATCTGGTACTGCTGGTCGGTATGTTTCTAGGTTTTCCGAAATTTATAGGGTTTATATTCGTATTTTTTCAAAACTTTTTGAACTGAACTGCGGGAGAACGGTATTTCCCGAGAACATTTATTAAGTGATGTGAATGGATATGCTTCATAAAACCCGAGTATGTTGGTTTCCGTTTCTTCGTATGAAACTCTACGAGGTCTAGGGCTTTTCACATCGAACACACCTCCTCTTTGTTGCATTTTTTTAATAATCTTGCAAATATTTGTTTTGGAGGAATTCGACGCTCTGGATAACGTCTAGCATATTCTCTTCGCGCTGCGATTGTGCTTTTCTGGTTAAGTAATAATAATGATACCAAAGAAAAAAAGATATCCGGTACGTAAACGCCTGCGCTCTTTCCCAAATTCCGGGCATTTTTCTGTTAAATGGCTTTACTATTTTTATACGGCGCTGGCGTTTATGACATACAAGCTATATTCCCTCTCAAATATATGGTTAAAACATATTGTAACGGGTTATATTTTCCTAACAGAAATTTAGAATTTGGCTATATTTTTATTTAAGATAGTATCTATAAAATATGCTTACCAGTTCCTATAATCGTCATAGTTGAAATAAGACATATATTTAATGTTTTTTTTATCGTTTAATTCAAAATTTAAAATCACAATCTCAGTAATCCTAGGTTAACTTTATAACAATAAACCAAGTGGTGGAGACCTCCATAGGCACATTCTTCTCATTCTGAAACAAATTATTAAAATTAGCAATTTTAGGTACAAATTTGTTACATGATTATGGAGTTGACAATTTAAGGCTAAGTTAAGTAAAAGAAATAAAAGTTTACCTCGTATTCTGGTGATAGCTCTCATTAGCTCTTACTGTATTTGTTGTTTTTCAGTAGCATCAAGCCCCTTTGTAAAAATAAAGCTGATATTTTTCTGAAATTAAGAGAAAGCACATTACATAAACTTTAGTAAAAACAATAACAAACAATAAGGTTAGGAATTAGGAAAATAGGAAATCAGAGTAAAGAAAATTGATATGATCAAAAATCTTCATTTTGAAACTTACCATTGTAATTTTAACTAACATTTTGGTATATCCTAATTATCTCAAAACAAAAATAAAATTTATCTAAATTTAAATTAATTTTGAAATATCTGTCAACTTCATTAACAATTAGTAGTACCAACATCAGGGTTGTATCAAAAATCTTAAGGTTTCTATCCAACAGTAGAAAGAAAAAGTGACAGAAGGAGTTAAAAAAAAGGCAGACCATATTCTGGAACTTTTGGTTGTCTTTAGGGCATTTTTGCCGATTTTTCTTCGAAAAATGGGTCCATTCTGATTATTTTGGGTGACTTATTGTTTAAGTGTCCTATAGCTATGCTAGCTGAGTTAAAATTAGAATTTTAGTGGAAGAAACCCATTTTTCATTCCAAGTCACATGTTCTTGACTCTTTGAAAAGGCCAATATATCATTGGTAAGTCTCATTTTCATCATTCTCTCACAAATATTTATTATTAAAACTAAAATGTATAATTTACCTACCTTGGGTTCTCGAACTTTCTTCTATTGCTTGATTTGTTCCTTTTAGGCCTTTTTTTTTATTTGATGTTTTGGTCCAATGTTCTTGTGTGCTGATGAACTTTAGCAGTAGCACAGTCACTCTGAAGCTTGCTTGCAGTCCCTCAGGAGTCATGTTTCAAGCTGTATGAAACTAGGCCTGCCAACCATATGTACATCCTCGATGCTGTTGTGAGATCCTCGACAGACTCTTCTACGTATCAAATATAATCAACTTCAGGTTTTATCTGTGTGTGTTGTCTTGGGAACATACTTGACTGTCTGTTAGTGTTATTATGTGCCAAATAGAGCCAAATCCATTTTGATAATAGAATTAATATATAATGAACTTTAACGAAACACTTTAAATCATGTCTAGTTTTTAACTTTTAACGAATAGCACTCAGTACACCGCACTGTTGTTTTATGAATTTGCACATTTATTTGTAAACTGGGTTAAATAGGCCTATTTCGAAGGTAATTGAATCACTGACAAGTACTGTTCTTAAAACTTGAATGATGTAAGTTTTGTAGCCTTTTGATTTAGGTTAAATTGGTATAAGACCAACACTACCTTTCTTTCTGAGATACTTAACATAGTTAAATCTTGATGAGCTTTCTCTCGTACCACTTATTATTAAATATATAAAAATTTAAGTGCAACATGCAAAATTATTTGGAAGAATCCTAGGTTAGGTTACGTCACATTTTACGACCTCTTCCTATATTTTATAGACAGCCTCTCTCTCTTTCTTTTGTTCATACTCAAGAAATAGTCGTAAGAGAAGGTAATAATTATTAATATGTCTTTCATCTCATTTATTAAACTTTATATGAGCTAAGTGTGACTATAATCTATGTATAAACAAGGCTATAACGGTAAGTTTTCGTAAATATATTTTTCAATATTAAGGATATTGGTGTTATTGTAAAGTTTTTGTAGTTTTCCTGTTTTTCTTAAGTTCATCCGGTCTCGGGCTTTCTTTTCAGGGCCATAAAAACAGGTGGCGCATACTTTTTCTATTTTTACCCCGACCCACTCTACCGATCACTAGTTATCTAGTTAGCCGACGGCAGCCCAGCCCTATAGACCTTGGGAAACCGAAGAGTACCACCAAATCCATATAGCAGCCGAGTTTCAAAGTCCTCGCCGAGAGATCATTAACGGTTCAACAGTTCTCCGTTTAACCCATCAATCTTTAATAATATTAAAATCGATCTTCAATATATTATTATACTTTTATTTCATTTTAACAATATACTTTCGTGATTTAGTAAGTAAGCAAAATTAAATACTTCTAATTGTTTTAATTAAATTAATGATACATTAAAAGTTAACTTTTATGCATATTCATTATAATAATAGTGTATTGTAATACGTGTGTGGAAAATGCGTAAACACGATATAAGTGTGAAAATTGAGTGTCATAACGAAACATTCCGCAGTGTGTTATGTTAATGAAATTATTTGGATGTCAAAGTCATAATTAAAAATAACTTTGACAATTAAATGTGTTTTTGTTTCACTTATCCTCGGTCAACATTAATTTAACAATTCCACGAAAAGTTGACAAGTAGGCTGGATGTCATAGCTGTAAAAATCTTGTTTATATGAAGGCGCATTGCAGTGGTTTTGACTTTTATAATAAACATTAAGGAAGAATAATTACTCAGAATAAAATGAATTAATATGTACATCGCCTGAAAAAGAGCTAATAAAATGTTTTGGTTGTTGCAAACAGAAATGAGTCAAGGAGTATTCGGAAATAGTTATTTATACTATAAGGGATGTAAATAACATTTACCAGTCGAGGACGAGTCGAGAGAAAAGTTCGAGACTGGTTAATGTATTTACATCCCATATAGTATATAACATTTTTCCCCCTCTCTGTAATGTATGTTTACAAGAAAATGCTGGATATATTTTTGGATTTTCATTATCATTACATTCGATAACATTCTCATTAAATTATGAAGGTAACCGTGATTCGTTGCCATAGCAACATAAGCAGTTTTTATTTTATCAACAACGTAAAGTTGACAATTCGTAGCGAAAAGTTTGAAGAAGTCGAATTGTTTGACTCTGCGTGGACAAAATGGATGTTTCAGACGTAGAAGAATCAGCGAATATTGCATTTATCTCTACTACAGGAAAAGTAAAAAAAAGGTATGAAGCAGCATATAAATCCTTTAAGAATTGGTGTCAAAGCAAGACGGCTACTGCAGTCTCAGAAACCTTGTTTTTGGTGTATTTCCACGAAAAAAGTGCTATATTGAAGTCTCCATCAAGCTTATGGTGTGAGTATTCGATGTTCAAATCCATTTTTATAGAGGAAAATATAGATATTTCTAAGTATTGAAAACTTCGAACGTTTTTGAAAAGAAAAAATCGAAGGGAAGATGTGAATAAGTTCATGTTTGAAGCCCCCGATGATATATACTTATTGATGAAGGTCGTAATAGTAATGGGAGTTGCTGGAGCGTGCCGTTCTAACGAACTCTGTGAAATGAAAATGGATAATGTTAAAATAAGTCAAGAAGTCATAATAATGGTGACCATTCCTGACTCCAAAAATGGAATGTCACGTACATTTACAGTGACAAAAAGTGACGACACTCAGGTTTGTCATTTCAAAATAATTCAAAAGTACATTGATACAAGATCCCACATGACGACTATTAATCCGCGCTTCTTTATGCGATATCAAAATGGAAAGTGCTTAAACCAGCCTATCGGGAAAAATGCGTTTACGTCAATCCCAAGTAAAATTGCGAAATTTCTAAAGTTTGAGAACTTCAGAATGTATACTGGACACTCTCTTAGAAGAACGTCGGCAACTTTATTAGCAAATACTGGAGTTGATGTATTAGCTATCAAACGACATGGTGGATGGAAATCCGCTACTATTGCGGAAAGTTACGTAGCTGAGAGCCTCAATAATAAAAAGGAAGTAGCGAATAAAATTTTATGCAATAAGATCAAGCCAGAAGTTTCTTGCAGTGCTTCAACAGTGACAGAAACATTGGTTAGAAATGAAGGATCTGTGGAGTCAGAAAATGTAATACACATCGAGAAGAAACGAGAAAACGTGTTTCTAAATTTTGTTAATAATGTGAATAATTATAATAATTGTAAAATTAATATTCATTTCAATTAATATCACCGGATTTTTGTCCGGATTTTTGTAATATGTTGATGAATTCAAAAATTAAAGCTACTTATAATAATTTTAGATTATTATTTCCCTGGGGATGTAAGTTGACTTACATCCTGTCGTTAAGGGCAACCAATACCTTGTTGAGTAACTTTCACTTACGTCTGTCAAAGCAGTGTCAAAATAGGTTGCTTACAATACAGGGAGAACATTTTTTTGTGTATTTCGTAGAAAAATCCAATACATTTATATTAATGTTATCGCCAATGTACCCAATCAGCTTACAGGATAATATAGACATATCCAACTTTGCTAAATTGCAGTCATTTTAAAAACGGCCGAAATCCGGAAAAAAAAATCACTAGAGAAAGCATATTAGTTTATTTTTGCGAGAAGCACCTGACAGAATTTTTATTAATGAAAGTCGTTTCAATAATGGGGCTAGCAGGAGCCTGCCGTTCAGATAAAATGACTAAAATGATCGTGGAGGATGTCCAAAAGCAATAGTGTAGTATCTCCTAAAAGAACAACAGATTTGGTTTATAATAGTATAATGTTATAATCTAAAAAGAATTGTTTAATTATAAATCAAAGTATGTTGTATTTTCAAATAAAAAACAAAATAACGACAACTTTGATTTTTTTCTTTTAGCTGCATCCCATTGGTATTGTAATTCATTTTATCACAACTAAAACACTGAATACTCACAAAAGAAAATATAAAATCAGTATCACTGCCATTATACGCCTGTTTCAGTCTAGCACCCAACACAGAACACAAAAAATTAGCACCCGGGCCCCTATCGGCCCCATTCCCTTAAAGCATTACAGCCAGTGCCGGTTTAATTATTTTCGCCTAAACGTATTTATGAGCCCCAAGCTCGTGGGAAAAAGTGACGATCAAAAAAAAAATCCTCTCTTTCATATAGCAAACACTGATCCCCTACTTTAAGTAATAATTATTCAGTAATTATTTTTTTGTAAATGTAATATTGTTCTAATACGATAGTTTTTTCTGTAGACTTTAACCGGGCTGCCGGGCCTCCAAAGGTTCGGATCCGGACGCAACCTCGCCTCTGGCACCATTGTAGTTACGCCACTGTTTTACTTCACGAAATTGAAAGTGGTATTATTACTACCAACATAACACTTTCCATTTCCTCAATAATGTTAGGTTTGGTAATTGATGAGAACTTACGATGGGGAAATCATATAGAAAATCTATGCAGAAAATTAAGGAAAAATTGTTATTGGTTAAAATGATTATCAAAGTGCTGTAGTCAAAATGCTATGTTGCTAATATATTATTCTAATACACATTCTCACTTATCGTACGGTATTATAAATTGGAGTTTAAGCTCGGATGTGACAAGAGTGTTTTTGCTTCAAAAGAATGCAATACGCATTATGTGAGGTCTTTCATGTACCGAGTCGTATATAAAGTACAGAGTCGTATAGAAACTATTTTAGACAATTCAAAGTATTGAGCTTGGCGGGAATTTAGATATTTAACAGTCACGCTTTATATAGCTACAATACTAGAAACAAAATATTACTTCTACCTAAAGCACATAAATACACATTTTTTCAAAAAAACGTAATGTATATTGCATGTAGATTTTTTAATAAATTGGTAATGACATTAAAAATGCTTATAACCTCAGATCTTTTAGAGGCAAACTAAAAAATTATCTTGTAAAGGGTAACTTTTATTCTGTTCAAGAGCTTTTAAGTTAGTTTTTTGTTTCTTTTTGAGAGTACCTAGTAATGACGTCAAAAAGAAATAGACCCCGCATTTCATTTATAAAAATGAAATAAATAGAATCAAACATCAATTTGTGGTTGTGTATGAGTGGAAAAAAGACGGACTGATCGCATAAAGAATAGTTTGCGGTGAAAATTGCAACGCTGTCAGATATCTTCGCGAGGCTTACCGGTGGCGTAGCTATTTTTGAGATAATGTAATATTTGCTATATTTTTTTGAGCCCAAATATTAGTGTGGTGGATACGACACTTTTTTGTTCTAAGATGAACAGGAACGACTTCACATTGCAAAAGTGAGAGTTTTAATAATAACTTGAAAACAATTAATTTAGATATTATGTCGTGGAAAAGTCTGCACTAAAATGGGAAACATTTTTATTAACAATTTCTCGTAAAACTTTCTACTTGATAAAACTTGTGTGTTTGTCGAAAAAATAGTTTTCACAATATTCAACTTTAAGTCAGATATACAGGGCATTCAAAAAATACGAAAAAGTGTATTTCAAAAATTAAAATTTTTGTGACTGCCGCGGCCGTAAAAAAATTGAAATAAAGGTTTAGTATTAGTTATGTCATATTAGTAACATCGAAGGAAAGATTTAAATAGAAAAATTTACTCAGTTTATATTTACGATGTTTTATGGTCCTTGAAACTACCGTCAGAAAAATTTAATTTTTTTGAAATTGTTAGTGAAATCCACTTTTTTGAACATCCTAATCTAAAGTTTATTACTATCAAAAATATTTTTTTTGAACCACCAACTTTTATCAAGAAATCAATAATAAAAAAGTAAATAAATGCATTAAAATGCAAGATGTTTAAAACTAAAATCATCGAAACTTTTTGGTGATTCTGAAGCACCCTGTATAATATTTTACACTATATTTGAAACTTATTTTTTTTTTTATAAAAATGGAAATGAGTATAATGCTTATTTAATACCTTTCTTTATCAGCTTATCACCGACTTCATGGGAAATATGTAATAAAATATAATTTACCACTTTTTAATACAACCTATTTTTTGAAATCGGTTTTTTTTTTTCAAAACATTTTGATTTCACCCTTTTTCCAACACATTTTAGTTCTATTTACGCGAAGTTAGGTAAAAATTTGGGTCCACTACTTTTAAACCTTTGCCAGGCTCGCGGTAAGTAATATTATATAAAAATGCACTAACTTTACATGTATTGGATCTATTCATATTTACAGAAAATCAGCAATAAATAGCCCAATTATAATATGAATACTAAATTGAACTTCGTGTCCCTAAAAACCACAAAAACCATATTATGAAAAACAATATCTTTACAGTATTTATCCCTTAATTTACCCCTTTTTTCCCCACCATCCACCTTTCCCGCCATACATTTCACTTATTGACAATATAAATATTTTGTGCCAAGATGTTTATTATTTTTAAAATTCATTATAATATATTATATTATTATTTATATTACCGAAATCACCTGATAAAAACAGATTCTCCCTAGTTGGGATAATATACCTCAGGAAGGTATTTATTTACTTTTTTGATTACTTATTTTTAAAAACCAAATTTTTAGGCAATAAATTAAAGCAATCCAAATTCATTAAAGAAAATCTATAGTAAATGAAAAATTGAAAAGTAACGCTATTGCGCTATTTTCATTTTTTGGATTTGCTTGCTATATGAGAACTCCGACACTACCCTAAATATTGCTTGAAAATTTCATCCAAAATGCAAACCATCCTGGAGTAATTAATGACAACATAAAATAGTGGGTCTTACAGCTTACTCAATTAAAGTTTACTACCTATGCTTTACCAAATACTATATTTATGTTGTTTATTAACCCCTCAAAAAAGGTGGTTTGATACATTTTAGAGGAATATTTGAGACTTTTCACCAATATATAAATTAGCAAAACGCTGTACTCCGTTTATCATCAGTGTCTTCGACTTTATAGATAAGTTGAAGTTATAAAAAATGAATTTAAGCCCAACGGAAATGTGCAATACAAAAACAATACTTCATTTGCAAATATAAGAACGCTATTAGACGGTGATTTTACCCTTCAACTACAGCACTGGTATGACATAACCTTACTTACCTTCGAAAACAAACTTCTGGGTTTAAATCGTTTCTTTTTCTGCAAATAAAGCATCATTTTCTTAAAGTTTTTTAAACAGCTTCTTGAAAATAGCCACACAAAACACTTCGATTTCTAAAAAACACTTATTTCACCAACTAGAACAACTACAACGCCGCGCATCAAATAGGCCAAAATCATGAATGATTACGACCGTCTTCGCCGTCTTCCGAATGATCCCGAAAGAAATCTGTAATATACTCCAAAAAGGTAGAATTCCGACGTTGCCGATTATTCTGGGCTTTATTTCTTGAAATAAGGAATAATAATTACAGAAGATTTAAATTACATTTAAAACAGATTCGGTTTGAGTTATTTATAATAAGCTATTTAATTATCAGTTTCAAAATATTCTATATGGAAATTTATACTGGGAATTTCTGGAATTTCTTATTTATTTAGGTAATAGTATAAAGGATGATATCCGTTATAACCTGGTCACAGTAACGGTTTGGCAAACAAGGGTTAATGTTAGATTCCTCCATAATGTAAACAACTGGGTCTATGTTATTTCCATGTCGTTGGTACCTAGTATAGTTAATTTTCGCATTTTGTCTTTTCTAGTCAAATTTCATGTACAGGGTGTTCCAGCGAGGACTGAACAGGGACCTATTTTCGACCTTCCTGGTATCTTGGAAAAATTCAAAATAGCCAATCGATGTATTTTTTCTTGTAGAATCCAAAAATATCATCGAAAAAATATTTGAACCAGAAACAAAAGAGTTACGCTATGCATCAGGTGTTTTTTAAATGGAATGTATCGTTTTTTATACGATTTTTGGAAAGAGTGATTTTTTTTATGTCCGTTCTGATTAAAAGATTTGATTTTGCGATAGCTGTTTATATTACATTTTAATGTTTTACAAACTAAAATTTTAGCTTCACCTGTTTAAAATATACGATAGGTTGGTATAGGTGATCAAGGTAAAATGACGTTTGAATGATTGTCAATAAAAATTGACATTATTTTAATTATTGTCGAAGTCTTCACCTAAAAAATATATATTTGACTCTGATCGAAATGAAATACTCTTCGAACGAGAGACTACAGATTGTTATGCTATTTTACAAGTGCCAAGAAAATGCAAGAGAAGCAAGAAGATTTATTGCAAATTTTTATAGAAATATATCCATCAATACAATTCTAAGGATAAAAAACCTATTTGAGGAAAATAAAACTTTACATGATAGAAAAAGAAATATACAAAGAAGAAGAAATCGAGACCAGGCCATTATAAATTATTTTCAAGTTAATCCAACCAAATCTATTTCGGATGCAGTTCGGGAAGTTCAGTACGGTGGCGGTGTAAGGCGCAGAAGAGTTACCCGAGGGACTGTTCACAGGACCACTTCAGCACCTAACACCGGCACAAAAAGAACTTCGCTTCCAATTTGTTTCTCAAATGGTAATTCGGCAAGAAAACGAAGACCCTGATTTATTCAAAAATATTGTGTGGACCGACGAAGCTACTTTCACAACATCGGGAGTATTCAACAGACATAATAGTCACCACTGGGCCGTTGAAAATCCAAAAAAGTTCCAGACTATTAAATTTCAAGTGAGGAATTTTATTCATGTTTGGTGTGGGATAAAAAACAATAAAATTTTGGGACCAATATTTTTTAACGGGACTTTAAATGGGCACAGATATTATGAGTTTTTAGAAAACGAAATTGAAAATTTTTTGGAAGACTTACCATTGGCAGAATATCAGAATTTAATTTGGCAACATGATGGGGCGCCTCCTCATGCCGTGCATGATGTGGTTCAATTTTTAAATCGGCGCCATAACGAATGGATAGGGCGAAATGGAACATATGCTTGGCCGCCCAATAGCCCCGACCTCTCAGTTTTGGATATATTTCTTTGGGGCCATTTGAAGAACGTCGTATACAGACAACGAAACGAAAATATTCAAGAGATTATGGGAAAAATTGTCGATGAAATAAACCGCCTTAACCAGGAAAATCATATTGTAACAGCAAGTTTAGAAAGGCTACAAAGGGGTTATCGATGTTGTTTGGAGAAAAACGGCGGCCACATTGAAAACTTATGTTATTAGTAGTTTTATTTTATTATTTAATAATTATTTTTTATTGAATTTCTTTTTCTATCATGTAAAGTTTTATTTTCCTCAAATAGGTTTTTTATCCTTAGAATTGTATTGATGGATATATTTCTATGAAAATTTGCAATAAATCTTCTTCTTGCTTCTCTTGCATTTTCTTGGCACTTGTAAAATAGCATAACAATCTGTAGTCTCTCGTCCAAAGAGTATTTCATTTCGATTAGAGTCAAATATATATTTTTTAGGTGAAGACTTCGACAATAATTAAAATAATGTCAATTTTTATTGACAAAGCATTCAAACGTCATTTTACCTTGATCACCTATACCAACCTATCGTATATTTTAAACAGGTGAAGCTAAAATTTTAGTTTGTAAAACATTAAAATGTAATATAAACAGCTATCGCAAAATCAAATCTTTTAATCAGAACGGACATAAAAAAAATCACTCTTTCCAAAAATCGTATAAAAAACGATACATTCCATTTAAAAAACACCTGATGCATAGCGTAACTCTTTTGTTTCTGGTTCAAATATTTTTTCGATGACATTTTTGGATTCTACAAGAAAAAATACATCGATTGGCTATTTTGAATTTTTCCAAAATACAAGGAAGGTGGAAAATAGGTCCCTGTTCAGTCCTCGCTGGAACACCCTGTACCTATAACCTTTTGACGATGTTGTATTTTTTATGTACATCCGTTTTATTGGCGAAATAAAAGTATTATTATTAATATAAGATTTTATTGTTCTATATTCTGTATGATTTATATTATTTAATTCAACTAAGAGGAATAAAAAGAAAATGTCTTAGTGTTTAAGAGAGTGCGAAAATAAGTTTTGACACGTTTTGAAATTATTTTTTGCTTTGATGCGGCAAAAAAATCAACTTTAACTGACAGTTTTATTGTCACTAGTAATACAGTATTAGTGACCGAAAAAACATTTCTAGATATAATTCGATTTCGAGTGGTATTTGGTGAGAAAACTTCACAACAAAGACTAGAAAAATATTTTTCTACGAGTGTGCGCGAAGTGACTACTTCGCGCACTCATTTGCGTGCGGAAAGTTGAACTTTTCGCACGGACTTTTAGATATTTTAATGTTTTTAGCATTAAATAATATTCAAAAAATAAAGATTTATGGTCTTTTTTGTTACGCTTGTAGAGAATTTAGCCAAATTTACTCCATATTAGATTGCTGTAATTTGATAATTAATTAAACGACCTGTATCATTACTTGTCAGTTTAAAATAAGACAACAATAGGTTCTTTTTGCAATTTTGACAATTCAGTTTTTTTGCTATGTCAACCAAAATACAAACATTCAGTCATTTGAAAAAAGCTTCAAAAAAAGTAAATCTGCTTAAAATGGATAGTTCGGATAAAGAAATACCAAAAGAGGTATTAAAAACCGCGGCATTTATTTATTGACTAGTTAATGAAGAGGTACTGTTAGCTTATTTTCCTGAATTAAGCAAAGAATTTAGACCAACTACTTTGGATGTTGAAGAAAACAGTAAACTTGCACCTGGGAGAAATCCTGTTGAAGAACCTGCATGCAAAATAATGAACCGTTCCACATCCCTTTTTTTCTCTTGACACTTTTTACAGACTCGTCCTGCCAAGATTTCGAACCACTTCCATTAGAAAATATCCAAGTCTCGTCTAAAAATACCACTTTTCTAAATTTTGATTAACATTTTCCGTGTATTTCTTTAAAAACTGGATACGCTGACTTTTTATATGTGGCAACTCGAATAAAAATCTTCGAATACAGTGCTTTTTAAATCGAAAACCCAACAATTTTATTAATTTTGATAACGATTTTAGTTCAATTTCGAATATGCCTCGATTTTTTAAAGCTTCTTTTAAAACTTGAAGAGTAATATTAGTTTTTGATGTGTATAAATCGTAAATTGCATTACGAACATCCATTTTTACATTGTCACTTAAGTCTTCTGTCTTTGGTTTTTTACGTGTACATTTTTTATTCTTTTTCGGTAGTAAATTATGCTTTTTTTCGTGCACAATTTTCTGCACAGTCCTTATACCGATTCCCAGAGTTTTTGCTACTATCTCCTGGATATTGGCCGGTGAATTTTCATTTTCGTAATATTTTATTAGATTTAATACCATTTTTTTCGCTTGTGGATGCAAAAAACCCGAAAATTGTTTTCCAATACTCATTTTGTCACTGACTTGTCAATCTGACTTTGAAGTGACATCGCTCAAAGATTTTTGCAACTGCTGGTATTTATATGTTTATACCCTTTTTCATACGAAAATATCATTGGTCTATCTAATTCATCTTCCGGATTTTATGCGGAGGATATGATTACACGTAATGAAAGAAAAACAAACTTAAAAAGTTTGTCGTTGATAAATCGTATGACCCGCACGATAACGCTGTTTTTGACTACACCTAAGCAAGAGAAGATTTCCGAAAAAATACATAGGTTCCCATGGCAACGTTACGAAACGCTCCTATTTTATTGATTGAATATTGTTGGTGTAAAATTTTGAGAAAAACTTCTGCACTATCGTAGAAACATTAATTCCCATATAATTGTTAAAATTAAAATTACCCTAGTAGTATTCATATGAACTCACTGCATTCATTATCTAACCCATTAACACGATCGTAATCCAGGCAACATAATTATTGAATAATAACGTGCGAATAAGAACAATACCATGCACACCGTATTTACAACCTACAATGATGTCGCAAATAACTGGGCATAAAAAATTGAAACAATAGCGTGACATTTTGTTGCCGGATGTTAAGGTAAATTTCAGAAAAACAGAGTTCTTTCGCGAAACAAAGAACAATAAAATCCGGAGGATTCTGAATACAATGAAAGCTACAGATTTACAAGTCCTTCTGTTTAAGGTTAAGTTTAAAATAAATGCTTTTGAATTTGAATAAGAAACATGAATAAACTAAAAAATATTTTATCTTCTGGTGTATCATAATGACATCATTTTTAGTATCAAAAAATATATTTTTTCTACGAGCGTGAGCGAAGTGACTACTCTGTACAGGGTGTCCGGATTTGGTTGCAAAAGCAGGGTATCTCGCTTATTTTTAAAGATAGAACCTTGCGGTTTTCACGAACCTGAGCTAATTTTTTGTTAAACTCATGAAGCCGTAAACAAAATTTTCATAGCCTTCTTCGTTTATGAGATACAGGGCGAAATAGAAAATTTTGCATTTTGGGACCCCCCTCGTATCTCGATTATCCTTTAACTTAACGCGAAGGGAAACATTGCTGCTTATGCAGTTTTTTACGCTGGATCATATTTTTCATTTGAGTTGTTATTTTTTAGATATGACCCAAAGTTGTGTTTTTTTAATGGGACACCCTGTATATTTGTCCAGAAATTGATTTGTCCTTTTAAAAGCTTTATGGGTCTATTTTAATAAACAACAACAAAAATCCTAATTTTTATAATTATTATCCCAAATTTTGCAGTAGGCCATGCAAAACAATGCTGCCTTTTATTTAAAGTCGTTAACAAAATCTACATCCTAACAATAAAACAAAATAAATATGTAATTAAATTTTTTTTAAATTATTATTTATCAAAATATGTATTGATAATTTCGCACCAAAAAAGTACCACCTACCTAGATTTATGTAACACAAGAACAAAACAGTAATAAATTATTATGTAACAAGCCTTTCAGCAAAAATAAACTGTCGTATAAGAACTTCAGTAACCAAGAAAATCAAAAGAACTGTTCAAACTGATTTCCATTTTGTTCTATGCATGCTTCACACAATTTTCGTATTCGTTTTAGGGAATTAAACAAAATAACGGGATGATTTTGTAAATAGCGAAAATTTTCTCTCATTGCATTTCCTAAATCTTGGACATTATCATAGTGGTCTTTGTAAATTCTATTTTCCAGATATCTCCATAGAAAGAAAACTAAAATCAACAAATCTGGGGACCTAGGGGGCCATCTTATAGGTCCATTTGTTTCGATCCATTGATTGGTAAAATTATTGTCCAGAAATAATCTCGTCATTCCAGAATTGTGTGCAGGAGCACCGTCCTGTTGAAAATAAATTTCGTTAATTTGAACTAGAGGAACATCGTCAAGTAATTCAGGTATAGCTGCCTCTAAAATTTCTATATAGCGATTGGCTGTTAGATTTCCCTCAAATATATAAAATTTTATATGTGTTCCTAATTTGAAGCAGGACACATTTAGACCAAACCTGCCCTGCTGTCTTTTGGGAAATATTTGGTGTTGATTTTTCTGGGACCAGAATCTACTATTGTGCCTATTGAGTATACCAGAATTACCGAAATGTGCTTCGTCTGACCATATAACCTTCCTTTCAAAATCTCTAACCATATCGCATCTTTCTCGAAACCAATTGCAGAAGACTACCCGACGTCCTGCATCCTTTGGCTGTAAGTGCTGCACGAGCCTAAATTTGTATGGGTGGTATTTGTGCTTTTTTATAATTTCTTGAACTCTAGTTTTTGGAATCGCTTTGCTCTTTTCACTGGCTCTACAAGAGTTTGTAGGGTAAGCTTCTGCATTAGCCAAAACCGTAATTTCCTCAGCCTCCCGATTTTCTTTATTATATGTTTTCGTACGAGGTTTGATAAATGATCCGTGATTAAGTAAATTCTTTTTTATCCGATAAAAAGTGGATATATTAGGTTGCCTCCTTTCTGAATATCTAAATAAAAATTAAGCAATAGTATTTCAATATACTTAAAAATTAACTATTTACCTGTTAAAATACATCTCAGAAGCCGCTTCAACATTTTCATTACTTAATATAAAACAAGCTAACATATCGTACTTTTCATAATGTTCGAAAGTTTGGTTTTCTTCCATAATAATACAAATATATTTTTACACAATAAATAAATACAAAAAAACTAGCGCTATATTTTATATACGCGTACAAAATTGGGAAATGTCATTTGCTTCCAAGAAAACAAAAGAAAACGGCATCGTTTTGCATGGCCTACTGCAAAATTTGGGATGATAATTATAAAAATTAGGATTTTTGTTGTTGTTTATTAAAATAGACCCTTACTATTATATATTTTTAAGAAGCTTTTAAAAGGATAAATCAATTTCTGGACAAATATACAGAGTGTCCCATATTTGGGTCATATCTAAAAAATAACAACTCAAATGAAAAACATAACTACGCCACTGGATCCAGCGTAAAAAACTGCATAAGCAGCAATTTTTCCCTTTGAGTTAAGTTAAAGGATAATCGAGATACGAGGGGGGTCCCAAAATGCAAAATTTTCTATTTCGCCCTGTATCTCATAAACGAAGAAGGCTATGAAAATCTTGTTTACGGCTTCATGAGTTTTACAAAAAATTAGCTCAGGTTCGTGAAAACCGCAAGGTTCTATCTTTAAAAATAAGCGAGATACCCTGCTTTTGCAATCAAATCCGGACACCCTGTACACTCATTTGCGTGCGTAAAGTTGAACTTTGCGCACACTTTTTTATTAGCAGAATTATCGTCTTTAAACAGGACTTTTAGATATTTTAATGTTTTCAGCACTAAATAATATTCAAAAATTTATATTTATCGTGTTTTTGTTACGTTTCTAGAGAATTTAGCCAAATTTACTCCATATTAGATTACCATAATTTGATAACTAATTAAACGACCTGTATCATTACTGTCAGTGTCAAATAAGACAACAATAAGTTCTCTTTGCCACCTTGCAATTTTGACAATTTCAGTCTTTTTGATATATCAACCAAAATACCAAACAGTCGCACATTTGAAAAAATCTTCAAATAAATTAATTCTGCTTAAAATGGATAGTTCGAATGAAGAAATACCAGAAGAGGTACTAAAAGCCGCGGAATCAGCAAATTTAGAGCTACTGCCAATAAAATCAACAGAAGTATGAAAAGCAGTTCGGGAAATGGTCCAAAGGAAAAGGTGTGAAAGCGGTTAAAGAAGAGGTACTATTAGCTTGTTTTCTTAAATTAAGCAAATAATTTAGACTAAATACTTTGTGGTCTAAATAATCAATGCTTAAGAGCGTTTTAAAAGTTAAAGAAAATATAGATATAAGCAAATTCTACAAATTAACTACTTTTATCAAAAAACAAAATGTTGGCTTCAAACCAAAGCAAATATTTTTATAAAAGAAAATATATCGGGTTTCATGAATAAGGCGCCAGATGATTGGGTTTTTGGGCTTGCAGGCTCCTGCAGAAGAGAGAAATTAGCAAAACTAACAACAGTTGACATTGAAGACAAGGGAAATTTAATTGTGGTCAAAATTCAGGAATCAAAAGATTACACTTCACGCTTATCCTCCACACAGTTGATGCATCAGTATTTAATTCCGCTGAAATTTTCCCGATACTTGCCTCAGGTTGCGCTTCAATAATATTTAGGACAGCAACTTCTAATTCTGCTGTTCGAATTTCGCGGTGTCGGTCAGTATCAAAACTTCTTTTTTCGAAAGTTCCAGATTCATGTAGACTTTGATGAAGCCTGGTAAACGTGCTGTTATGAGAAGGTCTACGATTAGGATGTGTTTGTGTCAGTGGCGGCTCTTCCATAAGGTCATTTGGTCAATGCCCCCCAAAAATTTTTCAGAAAATAAATTATTCGTTTGACTGTCCTTCTTAATAGTTGTAATAAAACGCGAACCTTGGGAAAAGTTAAATACGCTACACTAATCGCCGAGCGCGGGCGATTCGAATGGTCTCGTTGCGTTCCTTAGGCATAATAAAATACGCTATACTAAGCTAGGCTGGGCAGTCCGAATTGCCCTAATTACCATAAAGCCTGACGAAAGTAGCCGAGGATTTCACAGCTACCGAGCGGCAGCAGGTACAGGGTTTTTTTTTATATATTGCCACCCCCCTTATCTTTTTTATTTGACATTTTAGAAAAATGTGTCCCAAATAAAAGTTTAATGGTTTCAAATGAATTTTTATGAAAACATTTTTTTTCATATACAGGGTGTTACAGAAAGTCTGGGCGTGGTCCAAGTTTCTTATTTCAAATAGGTACCCCATTTTTTTATTGAATTTTCGGATTCTCCTGAGAATTCTACACATTTTTTATAAGGGATATTCTATACTTAAATCTAAAGCCTAAAGAGATATTGTTATTTTTTGAAAACTATTATGTAAAACAGGTAAACATTTTTCTGGTCGTAAACTGGTCATTGACGGTGATCTGTCGTTCTGTCAATTCATTGAAAAGATGCATTACACTGACGAAGAAAGATGTGATATTCTTCGCATTTTCTACAAGAATAATAATAATGCTTGGGCGGCAAGAAGAGAATATCAGCGGCTTTTCCCCATGCGAGCTATTCCATCTCGAAAAACTTTCAAAAATATTGAACTTGGCTTTCGAAATCGAATGACTGTTAAAAGAAAAAAAAGTACTGCGGTTATTAATGAGGAGGAGGAATTAAATATTTTATTATTTTTTCAAGGTAGGTTGATAGAAATTACCCACAGGATATAAAGTAACTTACGCAAATATTATTTATTTTCAGAAAATCCAAATGCAGCCTTAAAAGACGCATCAACTTTTTTTAATAAATCTATTTTCAAAATTTATTCGACATTAAAAAAGCATGGATATTTCCCATACAAAATTTTACCCGTCCAGAAATTAACTGAAGATCAGAAAAACCAACGAACCATGTTTTGCCAGGAAATGTTGCTGATGAAAGATGAAGATAACAATATTTTTCAAAAAGTTTTATGGTCAGATGAATGCGCCTTTAGTACTGCCGGGATTCACAACCGGAAAAATGTTAGATTATGGGCAACGGAAAACCCTCGGGCCATGCGTGAAATTAAAACCCAAGGTCGGAAAACTTTAAATGTGTGGTGCGGGCTCCTTCACAACAAAATTATTGGACCGATTTTCATTGATGGATCTTTAAATGGAGAAAAATATCTAAATTTATTAAATAATGATCTGGAACCTATTTTGGATGACTTACCCCTCCGTCAATACATCCAAATTATTTGGCAACAAGATGGAGCCCCACCACACAATGTTTTTGCGGTCCTAAATTTTTTAAATCAAAATTTTGAAACGTGGATTGGTCGGACTGGACCGATTCGGTGGCCGCCCAATAGTCCCGACTTAACACCTCTTGACTCTTTTCTGTGGGGATTTTTGCAGAATAAAATATATGAAACTCCCACGGAAGATATAGAGGTGTTAAGAAGGAAAATAATTGAAGCCATTGAGGATTTAAACAATAATCATGCACAATTCATTATTAATGCGATTAATAAAATCGAAGCAGATTATACAAATTGTATTGAAATGAATGGAGGACATATTCAGCAATTATAATATTTATATTTCATTTCATTATTGAATTATTTGATAATATGTAGTTTTTTGTAATAAACACAGCGTCAAAAAACTTGGACCCCTTCATAAGACGCAATGCAAAAATGCTCTGTTTCAAGACCTTGTATCTTGAGTAATAAATGATCCAACCATGTGATTAAAAAAAGTGTATGTTAACGAATAGCAGGGCTGCCACTTTTAGCCACATGAAATATTCTATTGTAATTAGAACGCTCTACAGAGTGTTTAAAAGTTTTCTCAACACAACAACAACTCCTTATTAGCTTGCTGATTACAATATCATGGCTCAGTTAACTAAAAGTGGTAGTCCGCTATTCGTTGACATAATCATTTTTCAATCACTTCGTTGGTTCATTTATTACTGAAGATACGCGGTCTTGAGGAAAGCTTATTTGCATTGCGACTTATGAAGGGGTCCAAGTTTTTTGACGCTGTGTGTAGTTTTTAAAATATTCTTTTCTGTTTTCGTTAATATTATACATATATTTTTTAAAAACATGTGTTGCCTTAATTAGATTCATATGCATATTTCCAAAATTCGATGTTTTTGGAATACCCCGTAGAAGGAAAAAAATCCACGTCTGATATTTCAAAAAATTTTTGTTTAGATGGCGATTCGTTGGAAGATGGTGATTTCTGTTCTGGTTGCCTGTGTATTTTCGTTATTCTCATAAGCTATGTGAAGGTTGTCGGATTTTTCCTCATCGGAAATGTGACATTTTATCCAGAAATTGACAGAAAGTCTACCAAACAGTAAAACAGTCACCGTCAATGACCAGTTTACGACCAGAAAAATGTTTACCTGTTTTACATAATAGTTTTCAAAAAATAACAATATCTCTTTAGGCTTTAGATTTAAGTATAGAATATCCCTTATAAAAAATGTGTAAAATTCTCAGGAGAATCCGAAAATTCAATAAAAAATGGGGTACCTATTTGAAATAAGAAACTTGGACCACGCCCAGACTTTCTGTAACACCCTGTATATGAAAAAAAATGTTTTCATAAAAATTCATTTGAAACCATTAAACTTTTATTTGGGACACATTTTTCTAAAATGTCAAATAAAAAAGATAAGGGGGGTGGCAATATATAAAAAAAAACCCTGTACATCGAACGCGATTTGGGTCATCAGCCGGTCTTTTCTCATAATTCAATCAATCGGTCACGGCATTACGTCGGCATGCGGAAGTTCAATTGTTCAGAGGTCGCGCGGTCGATATTCTAACTCGATATTGCTTCGGACGTTTTTAATCGATGAAAATTGATTTATATACTGTTTTTCGTAATATATATTTTTTTATTTTTATGATCCATGTGTGAATTGGAAATATACAGGAAATAAAATGTTGGTAGTGACTAGTGCAAAAAAATAAACAACTAAAAGGTGCTTACGAACTTAATTTTGCAAAAATAACCAATTTCAAGGTGGTTTATATTTGAGTTGTGAATGTAGATGAAATAAAATGTCGGTAGTGCAAAATATTAAACAACTAAAGAGTGCTAACGAACTTAATTTTGAGAAAATACTCAAGGTAAGTGGTCGCAATTTGCCAGAACTTATTATACGACAAACTAGTAAAGACAAAAGTAAAGAGGTTCATCGAAACTTTCCCAAAAGTATGTACGATTTAGCTAACTGGATATGTGGTTGTGAAGTCTAACTCATTTTATTGTTATGCTTGTTTGTTGTTTTCTAAGGACTCGTCGGACTCATTATGGTGCAAAACCGGTATTAAAGACTTAAAACACTTAAAAGAAAAAATAAAAACACGCGTTGTTTTTTGCAGATCAGATGAAATGCTCGGTGAACTATGCTACGGTCGGAAGTGTTGATATTCGCACTCAACTAGACACAGCTTATAGAAATTCCCTTAGAGATTTTAATGAAAATGTATTCAAAAATCGTCATATTTCAAACAAAATTATAGATTGTGTAAAATTTATAACAGGAATGTGTGTGTAATTTTAACGAAGGTGTCATTTAGTATTTTTCCAATTCTAAAGAACGACAAGTTTCCAAGGAATTTCTGTTTTCACGCCCGTATATAAAATGCATATGTGCTATTTCTGCATTCGTGAAATTAACCATTATTGTTCTATTGATTTAATTAAATAACGAAGTTTTGATCAAATTAATCGCAAAATATTGTATTTAAACTAACTGAGTAATATGAAATAAAGCAATATTAGAAACGCACTAAAAAGTGACATTTTATTTTTTAATTTCAAATCGGTAGGTTTTGTGTAAAAAAATACAAGAGGTAAAAAAGTTTTGAAATAAATCAGACTATTAAAATTTATTTTTCCAAGTCGTTGCGAAAGTTTATTTTAAATTTAGTTAACAAGAACAATAGGGGTAGTTTATTTCAACCCTTTCCACTAATTTTTAAAAATTGAAAAAATATACAGATAGTGTGTTGTCATAGCAGTAATACCTCCATAAAACTTCATTATTCTATCGCTTTTCGTTTTTGAGATAAAAAAAAACATTATTTTTCCGCCATCTAATTGTCGACTTTTGACCAAACGTTTATAACAAACTGCCCTTTATGTTGAACAAGGAATATCAAGTTCCCTATTCTACTGTCTAACTATTAGTCTTTCTATGGCTTAGAAGTTATTTGGCAAAATGATCTTTTGTGCATAGCCAATTTTGCTTAATAAAACTCCAACAATTGCGACAAATTTTGCTAAATAACTTTTAAAAGGTACATCTGACGAGAAAAACGTAAGAGGTAATTTTTATGTAAAAATATCTAAGCTATTCAAAAAATAGAAAATATTAAAAAATGTCAGTGGCGTACCATTTTTTTGTTTAAAAATGTGCAATGCAAATCACATTCGGACGCCACTGGTAGAAATTTAAAAAAACGTTGTACACCTGAAAATGTGCCTTGATGCGTAGAAAATGTTTACCAAATTTCACGAAGATATCTAGAATGGTATGCCATATATTATAAAAAAAAAGGTCTTTTCTGAAAAGTTTAACACCTTGTATATCAAAAGTTATTAGGTTTAGGACATATGTTCATATGAGGTTTTTATCTTAAAATAAACTGAAGAATCATCTCTTTAAATTTTCGCATTTCTTTTGAAACACTCTGTATATTCAGCATTTTTCATTTAGCCCTTCCTGTCTTCAATTTGCAAATTATGGCATCAACCATGATTTACAGTTTTTTATTCGATAAGATAGAATAGGATTACTGAGACCGTATTTTACATACAAAAAACATAAAAATATCGTTTTAACTTGGCATATTGATATACCGGCTGCAGTTCTCCAACTATATTATTGTGTTTAAACATTCGGTTAAATGCCTTGTGTACCGTACAAAACAGTAACCCAAATATTTATCTAATTCAGACCGTTTACGTTTCGGCTTACACTTTACCGAAAGTTTGTTTTTACGGAAGGTATTTGAAATAGCTGTACATTTTTCCGGTATACTTTATTCCCTTCATGCTTGAAAAATGTTAAGTGTTGTCAGATAAAAGCGTCCTGATAAAAATATATTTTGTATAAACAAATTCGTTTACTTAATGGTTTTATAATTTTAAGTTAAAATAGTAAGAATACTATTTGTATATATATTTTATCTACTTTCGTTTAGTAATGAGAACATTGAAGTTTTAAAAATTGTTTCGTCGTATAGGCCAGTAAAATTAAGTGTATTTAGACAGGAACCTCAAACAAATTTGTGACAAGCTGATTTTCTCAGGATCACATCTAGACATCATGGACATTAACCACAAGAAAGTCCCCGAAAATCCCATGGAGAACTAGCCTATTTTGGGGCAAAACCGGGTATAACTAAACCATTTAGTTGTTTATTTTTAGTTAGACCCAAAAATTTTAACATCTCATTTTTTTAGCAAAAAATGGCCTATCAAAGAATTTTTTGAAAGCGAATTCGATCAAATAATAACGGTTTTGTAAAAAAAACATAAAAAATCCAACTTATATTTGAGCACCATAACTTTCAGTTAACTTAAATCGGACAACACCCGTCGTCGGACAAAGCGGTTAAAATCGACACTAACTCTTAAATTTGAATAGATTCTTTTTAAAATTTCACATTTACCAAATATCCCTGTGGTTCTACTTTCAAGTTCAAGAGAACGGGAACGTTTCACGTTTCCAAAATAATCGTTTCCAAAGTCTACTGCTGACGCGGCGCGGCGTTAAACAAATTAATTTGACAAATTAATATTAATTTCGATTTGACAGTGACAAATGACTGTTGTCACTGTTAGGCAAGAAAGAATGCTTTAAACATGAGCTTTCACCATATCAGTGGCGGCTCGTGGTGTCTAAAACTGGTGAGGCGAGAAAAGGTTTGTTACTTATAATAGGTAGATGGCGCCGCAGGCAGCGCCGCAGACGAAACATTTTTGGGCTGCCACGCCCAAATTGACTCATTTTTATGATTTGTTTTTGTCTTTTACATACCAATACCAAGATATATGCCCAATTTTTCATTAAGTAATTTTTAAAATAAAAATTATTACATGGATATAAAAATAAAATAATAATCTTTAAGATATTCACTCAATTTTCATGTAGTTCGTTTTATCCTCAGATATATGTACATATATACTCTTCTCAAAGATATACAGGGTCCTGCAGCTCACCTCCCGTCTTTTATTATACCTAAACCATTTATTTTAGAAAAAATATTTAAAAGCCACTATATGCTGTTGATTAGAGAGCACATTTTAAAAATATTCTTGATTATACAGGGTGTTACAAAAAATAGTGGCGCATAAAAGTTGAATTTTTTAAAATGGAACACCCTATATTTTTTTACATTTTTGGAACACTCTTTGCCTAGTCTACAGACTCCTAGAATATTATCTCTCTTTTTTTAATAGTTTCGGAGAAAAAAGGTAAAATCGAAGAAAAAAAAAATTATAGTCTACATTTAAAATATTTATAAAAATTAGATAAAACATCTTAAAAGCTAAGGTAACCTAGTAGCTTACTGCAAAAGGTTTATAGTTATTCTGCTACGAGTATTATAAGTCTTACTTATACAGGGTGACCCAAATTCCATGTCAAACGTTGCAAAATAAAAAATTATTTTTCTCCATTTTTTCAAATGGAACACCCTATATATTTTTTTTCTGTCAGGTACAGAATTAACAGATCAACATTTTTTATTATTACACTTATCTCAAAATTCCTGAAGGTTTTTGAAATATTCTTAAAAAACTAATGTTGTACTTTGTTTTTCAGTACGATAATTGAATAAACTCACTAGTAATGTGGAAAAATGGAACACCCTATATATATTTTTTTTTGTCCGATACAGAATTAACAGATCAACATTTATTATTATTACTTATCTCAAAATTCCTGAAGGTTTTTGAAATATTCTTAAAAAACTAATGTTGTACTTTGTTTTTCAGTACGATAATTGAATAACCTCACTAGTAATGTTCATACCTTCGCGATTTTAAATATTAGATAGGTCAGCGTAGTTCTAGCTATGGGGAAAAACCTAAAATCCTAACATTTTTTCTAATTACGTTTGCTGCATAAAATTTAAATTACTGCCAAGAGTTAAGGCTCGACTTAAGGTGTAACAGCTTTATTTAACATTATTAACAAATATCTAATTATTGCTAAAATTAATTTTTACTTAGAACATATGTTCGATATGTCTTCCATTCTCTTCGAGGCATAAACGAAGACGGGTATGAAAAGATCTTCCTACTATTCTTAATACTTCGGGCGTAATACTTTGAAATGCGGTTCTAATCCGTTGCTGCATATTTTCGGGTTGTTGGAGGTTTGTTGTAAACAATTTCCTTAACGTAGCCCCATAGAAAAAAATCTAATTTCGTTAGATCAGGCGACCGGGGCGGCCACGCACTTGCTCCCTGTCTTCCAATCCATCGATCTGGAAAATTATTAGTTAAATGATCCCTAACTGGCAACGAAAAATGTGCTGGAGCACCATCTTGTTGCAACCACATTGTATTTCTCAGATTAACCGGCAAATTTTCGCACAAATTTGGCAAGTGATTTTCTAGGAAGTCGAGATACATGGCTCCAGTTAAATGTCCATTAAAAAAATGGGGACCAATAACATGTTCACCAATAATTCCCCCCCACACATTAACTGACCATCTGTGTTGTAGATCAAGCTGCCTAAAAATTCTTGGATTATGGTCGGCGTAGTAATGGTAGTTATGACGATTTACAAATCCATTCTTATGAAATGTGGCCTCATCAGAGAATAAAACTTTATCAAAAAAATCAAAGCTTAACCTAATTTTAGCTTGTGCCCAATTACAAAAGTCAACACGTTTCTCAAAATCTGCTGGAAGGAGTTCTTGATGCAACTGAATATGATATGCATGAAATTTATGGCTCTTTAAAATTCGCTGAACAGTTCTTTCGCTTACTCCTACGGCATACCCGACTGCTTTTTGGCTAACAGAAGGATTTTCCGTGACAGCTAATAGCACAGCTAATTCATTTTCTTCCGTTCGAACGGGCCTATTTCTAACTGGTCTTGTATAATTTACATTTCCCGTTGCCATAAATCTCTCTAATAAGTTCGTCATGCTCCTTCTGTCTGGGTGCCTTCGTTCTGGATAATTTTGCGCATAAATCCTACTGGCCAAAAAGGCATTTCTATGCGATTCTCCTAACACAAAAACCATATCAACCAGTTCTTCGCGGGTGTACTCCATGACGATAGAACGTTCAAATAAAACTTCTAAACAGTGACGCAAACAAACGAAAAATGAACTACGTAGAAGGTAAAGACCACTATATGAAAAATCCGATAATTATTTCAATTTGTAAAACTTAAAAAACGAATAAGTAAATTGCCGATATGTTTTAGTTGTTTGACAGTTTCTAGACAATTTGTTTTTCATGGCCTACTTAAATTCTAGTTAATAATTTGGGCAACACTTGTCAACAATATTAAATAAAGGTTAAGGCAGTTTTACATGCTGCAAGTTTCTTGCAGCAAGGGGTTGCACCTGCAAGATATTGCGCGCAATTTGTCTTGCAGACTGTAAAGCGGCAGTTGTATTTCAATTGCAAGTGTCAGCGTATGCCTTTGTGCAAGTCTCTTGCAACTTGTAGGAAGACCTGCAGCATGTAAAACGTCTTTACGGCTTAACTTTTGGCAGTAATTCAAATTTTATGCGGTAAACGTAATTACAAAAAATGTTGGGATTTTAGGTTTTTTCCCATAGCTATAACTACGCTGACCTATTTATTATTCAAAATCGCGAAGGTGCTTACTTATGAACATTACTAGTGAGTTATTCAATTACCGTACTGAAAAACAAAGTACAACATTAGTTTTTTAAGAATATTTCAAAAACCTTCAGGAATTTTGAGATAAGTGTAATAATAAAAAATGTTGATCTGCTGTATCGGACAGAAAAAAAATATATATAGGGTGTTCCATTTTTCCACATTACTATTGAGTTTATTCAATTATCGTACTGAAAAACAAAGTACAACATTAGTTTTTTAAGAATATTTCAAAAACCTTCAGGAATTTTGAGATAAGTGTAATAATGAAAAATGTTGATCTGTTAATTCTGTACCGGACAGAAAAAAAATATATAAGGTGTTCCATTTGAAAAAATGGAGAAAAATAATTTTTTATTTTGCAACGTTTGACATGAAATTTGGGTCACCCTGTATAAGTAAGACTTATAATACTCATAGCAGAATAACTATAAACCTTTTGCAGTAAGCTACTAGGTTACCTTAGCTTTTAAGATGTTTTATCTAATTTTTATAAATATTTTAAATGTAGACTATAATTTTTTTTTTTTTCGATTTTACCTTTTTTCTCCGAAACTATTAAAAAAAGAGAGATACTATTCTAGGAGTCTGTAGACTAGGTAAAGAGTGTTTCAAAAATGTAAAAAAATATAGGGTGTTCCATTTAAAAAAATACAACTCTTATGCGCCACTATTTTTTGTAACACCCTGTATAATCAAGAATATTTTTAAAATGTGCTCTCTAATCAACAGCATATAGTGGCTTTTAAATATTTTTTCTAAAATAAATGGTTAAGGTATAATAAAAGACGGGAGATGAGCTGCAGGATCCTGTATAATATACACATTTTTCATCATTAGATTTTTTTATAAAAAATATTTAAAATACTTAATCAAAATAGTCAGAATCGAGTTTAAAGTGTAATAAACCTGTAATAATCTAATATGGTATGGACAGTAATTTTTTTATAAAAAACCAAAACTGTTTAGGCAAATAGGTATGTGGATGGTGCAGTTAAGTCACTTTTTGTAAATTAAATTAATGCGCCTGTCTTTTAAAGAATCAAATTTCTCAATTATTTTGTCATAAAAGTCACCATTACATTCAGAAAGTTTAATTAATAACTCTTTTTCTATTGCCATGGTCGGCAGGGCTGAGAGCCTATCTTGAGATATACTATTTCGTAAGTAGGTCTTTATTCGCTTTAAGCACGAAAAATCTCTTTCGGCCTGTACACTTGTTAAGGGGATTGTCAAAATTAATGTCGGAAGTCGATATATTTCACAAAATACTGAAATTAATTCTAAACTATTAATTTATTTAAGGAGTTCTTGAATATTGACTTTATAAAATTGTTCATCTCGGTAAATTCTGCTTAGCTCATTTTTGAGGCGGTCTTTGTCAAACATTTTTGGATACATTTTTTTCTAACGAATTTAATAGACTAAAAGGGAATTCTGTGGCAAAGTCTTTGTATTTTGATGTATTAAGAAGTTTCACAAATTCCAATTTGTGTAAATCTTCAAACCTGATGTTAATTTGAAAAATTATACAGTCTAAAATTTCATAAAACAGATTTTTATATTTTTCCATTAAATCTGATTCGCTCATGCTACGGGTTTGTCTACTACATGGCAATCCGGTAAGTGATTTTGCTTTTTCAAAAATGGATTTAAGGAAATTTTCAGCGCGCAGCTCATTTAATCGTTTGACGGCAATGTTCAATTGTGAAATGCAGAAATCAATTTCTAGGTTACTTAACTGAAAAACTTGAAACAGGATATCAGTAACAAAAAAAATTTCTTTAAATGCAAAAGTTAAAAAAGCAAATTCAAAATCGGAAAGGTCTTTTAGGTACCCCTTGGCCATGTGTATAGTATCTGAGACTAATTCTGGATTTTCAATCATGTCCTGAAAAACTAAGGTTAGTCCTTCCCAATTATTTGCAACAAAAATTAGAATTTTTGATCGAGAATACCACCTTGTATCACTTGCTTGCCGAACTCGTTTTTTTATTATTTTGTTCAATATAGATGTGCGTTTGTACGATTTATGGAAAAAAGCAGGCAAACTTTTCAAAGTTGCGAAAAAGATTCTGCTTTCCTTAATATAATTTGAACCCTGTTGTAAAATTAAATTGAGACGATGAGCAGCACAATGAGTGTACATTGCTTGTGGGGCATCTGATCTTGTTCGTAGACCACTCAATTCTCCAGCCATAACCGCAGCTCCATCATAACATTGTGCTACTAATTTCCGTTTAAAATTTAAAGGTTCCAAGATTCTTACAATTAAGTTATAGAGTGCATTAGCTCTAGAATCCTCACTTATATCAAAAAAGCCTAAAAAACGTTCTTTTATTTCGACTAATTAGTTGCCTCATTTGACGAGCTGCCGCTGCACCATACCCTTTTAGTATTTTTGATGAAATATCTTTCAGCAAAAATACAAAGGCTTCATTTCTGCAATATTTTGATACCATGTTTTCACCAGTTTGCAGTTTACCAAAAGGTAATAAAATCTTTATTATTGATGGTGGATTTTTACTCAGGAAGGTAGTATGGCAATCTTCGGCAAAATATACGGGCATTTTTTACAATATATAAAATATGTTCAATACCATTTGGGGACAAGTTGTACAATAGTTTTTGACGGCTATTCAAATAAAAGTTTGTCTACCAAAGTTGCAGAATATCAAAAAAGTAATTTTGGCCACTTCCTCCAATCAAGAAAAACTCATAGCCTTTTTAGATAAAGAGTTTGGTAAAGTTGGTATTTCGGTACGTGGTGGGAAGAAAACAAGGTGTGCCTACGAGCAAGTTTTGATGACGTATATCGTGAGGCGAACCCAGGGCCGATTAAAATAACAGGTTAGCCATGTTTTTATTGCTTAAAGGCCTTAAAATATTACAGTACACCGTTGCTAAAATGTGTTAACGGAATTTATGTATCGGTCATAATTCTATCTTCTTTTATGATTACAGTGAAAACAGAGAGGGAAATATGTCTATCGCTTAAAAAGCTGTTAATTATAAAATCACCCTAGACGTTGTTTATCATTTTTGTTTTTTGTGGTTATGAGCGAACGTTAATTTGACAAGTAGAGGTTAAAATATATTTCTGTGATTTTTTTTTATACACATGTGTATGTTTTCGTGGAATTTTGGACGTATGATAGTTGCAGATCGTTAAGTTGTTTATTGGAATAAACTTATATATCGATTTAAGTGCTGCTATGTATTATTTAATTTTCTAGCGATACATATATAATGAGAAAATCATGTAGATCGTTAGGATTAGCTTACCAAACTGTACATTTCAAAAAATTCTTAACCCTCTGCACGCATCGGGTCTCTCAAGCCCACGTAAAATTAAAATATTCAGCTATTTTAAAATCGAGGCGCGTACGGCCCTGTACGTCGGTGTACCATCGGACGACATCGCAGTGAACTAGCAGCAGTGGTGTTGTGGCTATCTAGTGAGTAACAAGTGTTTTATAAAGGATTTGGTTCTCTGAGACCCAACGCGTCCACTGACGTAAGATTTTTTTTTATGAAGAATTATTTATCTGAATGTTTTAACTGTTTTCTTTTTATAGTTATAAGTCGATGAATACTTACGAAAAAGAAGTAGAATGGTTAAAAAGACTTCATGAAGAAGTGGTAATGGATGAAGAACAATTTTCGGATTCTGGGGAGTGTGTAGATGGTCCGCAAAATGACGAAATAAGTGACCATTACTCCGAAAGCGAACAAGAGATAGCGGAAGAGGAGTTGTTCGTAGATTTGCCGGCGCAACCCAGTCTTGGTCGACGTGATCATTTATATTATAAAGCAAAAGACGGTACAAAATGGAAGAAACATTGTCCTCCCAAAAATGTACGAACGCGTCAAGAAAATATAATTGTGACTCCCTGGGGTAATTGGTGCGGCAAAAATGCATCATCGCCTCTTCAATGTTGGCAGCTTTTTTTTTGATGATGAAATTATGCAAAAAATAATACAAAGTACAAATATTTATATTGAGAGTGTATATGATCGGTATACTAATAAGTCTGATGTCCGGCCCACAGATGTTATAGAAATTAGGGCGTTCTTTGGTTTACTTTATCTAGCCGGTGTATACCATGGAGGAAGAACATCTATTTTTGAGTTCTGGTCTACCGATGGCACAGGCGTAGAAATATTTCCAGCAACAATGGCTCTGAGAAGATTTTGTTTCTTGATGCGCTGTTTTAGAATGGACGATATTCGGACAAGAGAGGACCGTAAGAGTCAAGATAAAATTGCTCCAGTAAGAGAAATCTTTAAGAGTTTAGTAAAGAACTGTCAAAAACACTATGTCGTGGGACAATACACTACCATTGATGAAATGTTGCTGGCATTCCGAGGACGTTGTAGCTTCCGAATGTATATCCCCAATAAACCTGCCCGATATGGAATAAAAGAATAAAAGACAACTACCAAAAGATTTTTTTACAAAGAGGCCTGAAAAAAGTAGCATGTTTGCTTTTACAGAAAATATGACTATGGTCTCCTACATCCCCAAAAAAAAAAGCAAGTTATTTTACTATCAAACAAAGTGTGGATGAATGATACAATTGATATATGGATTCAATATTAGTGGTATTAATGCTTTTGTAATATATAAATTTAATACAAAAGAAGAGGAAAACAAACCAGAGATTATAACGTTTTATAATTCCACAAAGTGGAAGTTGCCCACAATAAACGTGGAGTTGATACATGTCAAAAAGCTTTTATGCATCAATATAGCGTGTGTCTCAAGCATAAATTGTATAATGTTGTTCAAGCAATGTTGAAAAATTAGTGTTTTTTTATTTCAACTATAACTTTAAGTAAACTTTGTTTAAATGTTATTCTGTTAGTCAAATTGACTATTATTTAGTAGTTTTTAATAAAGTATTTTGCAAGCTAAAAATACATTTTTAAGTTTTGAGATTACATGTTTCTTTTTGGATATCTCAGATAACGTGGTATTAATGCTTTTGTAATATATAAATTTAATACAAAAAAAGAATATGTTACTCATAGGTATTTGAAAAATATTTTTAAAACAACTAAAACACATTTTTTGCTATTATGTAGATTATAATCTTATTTAAGCATACATATTATATATATTTTAATAGTTTATATATGTACAGGGTGTTCCAGCGAGGACTGAACAGGGACCTATTTTCGACCTTCCTTGTATTTTGGAAAAATTCAAAATAGCCAATCGATGTATTTTTTCTTGTAGAATCCAAAAATAATCGAAAAAATATTTGAACCAGAAACAAAAGAGTTACGCTATGCATCAGGTGTTTTTTAAATGGAATGTATCGTTTTTTATACGATTTTTGGAAAGAGTGATTTTTTTTATGTCCGTTCTGATTAAAAGATTTATTTTGCCTGTTTATATTAATTTTTGTTTTACAAACTAAAATTTTTGTTTAAAATATACGATAGGTTGGTATAGGTGATCAAGGTAAAATGACGTTTGAATGCTTTGTCAATAAAAATTGACATTATTTTAATTTATTGTCGACTAAAAAATATATAAACGAAATGAAATACTCTTTGAGAGACTACAGTTGTTATGCTATTTTACAAGTGCCAAGAAAATGTAAGAGAAGCAAGAAGATTTATTGCAAATTTTCATAGAAATATATCCATCAATACAATTCTAAGGATAAAAAACCTATTTGAGGAAAATAAAACTTTACATGATAGAAAAAGAAATATACAAAGAAGAAGAAATCGAGACCAGACTAGTTCGGGAAGTTCAGTACGGTATTAAGGCCAGAAGATTTCGCAAAAAGCTTTTATGCATAAATTTATAGTATCCTTCGTGTGTCATGCATGTTCAACTGATTTATTCAAAAATAAGTTTTCCACATAAATTGTATACAGGGTGTTTGTTCAACCAATATTTTTTAACGGGACTTTAAATGGGCACAGATATTATGAGTTTTTAGAAAACGAAATTGAAAATTTTTTGGAAATGTTGAATAATGTGGTTCAATTTTTAACGAATGGATAGGGCGAAATGTTTTAGCCCCGACCTCTCAGTTTTGGATTATTTCAACTATAACGAAAATTTAAGTAAACAAGTTTTGTTTGAAATGTTATTCTGAAAAAAAATATTTGATTAGTCAAATTGACTATTATTTAGTAGTTTTAAAATAATAAAGTATTTTGAAGCTGAAAAAAATACATTTTCTTTACACAGTTTTGAGCATCTCATCCCAAATGCTTTCCCAAGCACCAAAATGCCAAAATGTTCTCTTTGTTTACCTGAAATCAGTTACATAAAAAAGAATATTTCAAGATAAAAATGTAAAAATTTGTCTGCGGAAATTTGTCATTTACTTTTCACGGAAATTTTGCATAGTTTAATTCTCAAACACGCATCTCCTGGAGGGTAAATTTTGTATTTTAAAAAACATAAAAAGATGATGTATGTAAATAAAAATGAAAAAGTGTGTCTGCGGAAATTCCATTTTTCACGGAAAATACCTGAAATTAGTTATATAAAAAATAGGCTCCAATCAGCATTTTGAGCGCTTTTCAAACAGTATTCAGTTTTTCACAAAATGAAGAGGGCACGATTGCGGAATGTAAAAATAACGGCTGAACGCATCGTATTGTCAGCGACATTTTATACCCGTATACGTGACAGCCCGAAATTTTTTTTAGATAATCTCAATAATTTGTCTGAGTCACGAAGTTTCATATAAGTATCTGTCTGCATATTTTGAGAATTTAAACAAAGAAGGATGACTCAGGCAATCGAACAAATATATACAAGCTAATATCGATTATTTTTTAAACTTCTGAAGTAAATTACAAAATTTAAAAAATATGTTTGGTTTCAATGCAAAGTTTTATGTGATTTAGTAACTGTGCAGAACGGAAATAAAATATTTTCCTATTTGTGTAGCTGAATATGTTACTTAGTATTCATCATAGTATTTGAGTACAAAGGGGTTATCGATGTTGTTTAAAGATAAACGGCGGTCACATTGAAAACTTATGTTATTTGTTTTATTTTATTATTTAATAATTATTTTTTATTGAATTTCTTTTTCTATCATGTAAAGTTTTATTTTCCTCAAATAGGTTTTTTATCCTAATGGATATATTTATATATATATATATAAATCTTCCTTCTCTTGAGGCACTAAAATACATAACACAATTGATAGTATATATTTTTTAAAACACATTTTTTGCAATTTTTATTATGTAGATTATAATCTTATTTAAGCTAAAATTTTAATTTGTAAAACATAATATATATATATTTTAATAGACATAAAAAAAATTTTTCCAAAAATATAAAAAACGTACATTCCTAATGCATAGCGTAACTCTTTTGATCAAATATTTTTTCGATTTTTGTTTTAGTTGGCTATTTTAAATTTTTCCAAAATACATATGTACCTAATTAGATATTTTTGTTTTAGTTGATACATATGAATGCCGACTAATGAATACACTTCGGAAAACAAACAATATACATTTCATGATGGAAATTACCAAAAGAAAGATAATATAACTGAAAATGTTTAACAGTTACCTGCCCTCGAGCCTACCCCTCCTTCAGTAGGAACTTCTAGGCAGAAATAAATAAAAAAAACCCCTGTAAAAAGTTTGATATATGCTTGTAACTACATATTAAAACTAAATTAGATCACTGGCATTGGAGAATTCATATCAATATCATAGTAGAAATAAACCAATATTATGTTTCTGCCAATTGTGTGTTAAGTGGTATTAAATAAAACTGTATTCAATTTACATAAACAGTGTATGGTAAAATTAAGAAAATGTTGTTTTTAGTTGTGTATCTGACAATATAGAAGTTTTCCAGTATCAGCTTTTTTTTCTTGTTTCTACTATTTGTAGCCTACCTCATCTATGTAAATCTTTCTAGAAAGTTTGTAACCCACACGTTAAGTCTATTATAGGTAAAGAGAATGAGTAAAAATAGGCCGGTTTAAAACATATGCACACTTTCCATATTCTATGAGCATTTAATTGAATCTTATTCCGGTTCTATGTAAAATTCTGTAGAAAACATTTACACAGTAGAATATACTTATTTAACTTGGGCAGCAAAATGGTAATTTTTGAGGTAAAATTGTACATTTTTTAATTAATATTGAAGCGACAGAATATCATTATTTGACACACTGGATCCCTCATGTGTAAGAAGTTTTTCTAATGCTGATAATTTTCAAGTCACCCTAAAGCTTGTTTACTTCTGCTGTGTTAAAGTCGGATGTTATAGATACATAGTCGAAATTGAGATAGAGTAGATGGTGTTTGTAAAATCACTGCTACGGTGTATTTGTGTTGTATTTTAGTGATTAAGGATATCTTATTATAATGGTTAGTTTTCCTAACTTTTTAGATTTAAGACTAAAACATTTTTTATTAGACAAACCTAAATTTATTATTTGAAGTATTGTTTTTACTAGTTTTATAGGAATTATATCAAAATACAAGAGTTCTAACCACACTACACCACAACTTGTTACGTTCTGGACGCGCGTTTCGCTAACCAAGTTAGCATCATCAGCATGATGATATAAACTGAAACAGAAAAATTCAAAGAGAACATAATGATCGCTCATGTTCTACTTCACCTTTAAAATCTCCTGGTAAAAAAGACCCCGATTTTAATACAAAGATAAAACTGACGATAGTCGTTTTCAAGTAATTCGACGAACAATAGAGGATTTTTATATAAACTTGAAGAAGGTTCCGACCTGCAAACCCCTACTTCGTGCTGTAAAGAACAAAATAGATTTTTTGTACGGGTATAACACCTTAAATCGGCTTTTACGATCAAATGGTTTTGTTTGGCGCAAGTGCCAAAATAAACGAAAATTGTTCATTAAGAGACCAAATATTTTTCACTGGCGGGTGAAATATCTATCAACTGTAAGGCAATATAGGCAAGAAGGACGCAATATTGTGTATCCAGACGAAACCTGAGTAGATAATGATATGGCAGTGAATAAATTCTGGCAAAGTGAAAGTGTTACAGGTGTTGTTCAGGGAATCCCCTCTAGTAGTCGCTTTATTATAGTTCATGCTGGTTTGCTCATTGCTCATAAAGTAGCTGTCAATAAACTGCTTCAAAATAATTAATTTTCTGTTCAATACGGGGTGTCAAAAAAAAATTGCAATTAATATTTGAAAAACTACAGAACTCATATTTTTCCAAAATTAACGTAGTTATAGTAGGGGAGCCAGCACTGATTCCAGTGAACAAGATTTATTAAAATTTTAACTTATGCAGTTCGACTTTGGGCTATTCGGGTATGCCAAAAATGACCGTTTGAGCGTGAGCGTTTCCTAATTCCGTGCTAATGTTAAAGGGGGGTAATTCTTGGACCTTTTTAAGAAAAAAGTTTAATATGAACCTAAAAGTCTTAACATGGAGATACAGGGTTTTAAAAAAAACATTTTTTTTAAATCCTAATTCTGATGCTATACTATATGCTATACCCGTCTTTTATGTATAAAATTAACAACCAATTTTTGAAATTTCTACCAGTGGCGTGCATATGTAATTAACCTGGGTAAACCCGTATGCTCCTTAATGCATAGAAGACGTGTATCAAATTTCATGCAGTTATCTACAATAGCATCAGAATTGGGATGAAAAAAAATGTTTTCTTTTTAAACTTTACCATCCTGTATCTCAAAAGTTAAGACTTTTAGAACATAAAAACACTCCCTTTAACATCAGTACGCAATTAGGAAAAGCTCTGTATAGTACTTCACAATGACGGTCCCTGTATAAAGTAATATCACAAACGGAGATATACTGCCACTTTTGGCATACCCGAGTAGCCCAAAGTCGAACTGCATAAATTAAAATTTTGATAAACGTCGTTCACTGGATCTGGACTTGTAAATCGTGTATCACTATACTGGGTGTTCTAATAATAGTGGACGTAGGCAGTAGCCCGGGAATCGTTAATGACAGAACTCAAGAAAAAATATATTTATAGGTAAATCGATCAAGAAAAATCAAAATTAAATCATTTTAAAATTCGAAAGTTCGCCGGTTTTGCAACACAAAAGAGATATAGAAGTGCGGTGCACGAAAGAAAACAGACAAATATAGATAAAGGTTCATTAAGCATAGTTACATTTTTTAATTATCTGAAGTGCGTATAGTCAAAAAGGAGTGCCATATTATTTAAAGAACGACGGGACACCACTGGTTTAAAGAGATTTCTTGGCCGACCTTCCTAAACCGATTGACTTGCCCGGTTTTCTTTCGTGTTCCGCACTATATTGTCGTCGGTCAGGGCACAGATCTAATGGTCCTAATAATACAACATTGTACCACTGAAAACGTTTATATGTTAAGGTTTGGAGTGGCAGGAAAAAATGTCTGGTTGTGATACAACATCGGTCTTTTATAAAAAAAGGAAAAAGAAATGCAATTACTACAATAACGAATAGTAAGTATCAACTTGCAGCCATTGAGATATTTGAATGCAATTCACCAGATCTAGAAAGCTTATTAACGACTGGTGAAAAATTTATTTAAAAATTTTATGGCAGCTGTAGTATGGAAAAGTAAAAATTTAAATGAATATCGTTTTTTAAAATATAACCAAATTATTGCTCGCCAAAATCTATTTGCTAATTTTGAATTGTCGATACTACACCCTACTACGGAAGCTGCACATTTGCATATTAAAAGAGTATATTTACAGGTGCAATGGTGGCTTGGCAATAAATTAAATCCTGGAGAGTAGGGTTGGACAAAGGAAGATAACTGCTTACACGCAATGTCTTAAACGTATAGCACCTGAGTTTATTTTAAAGTTTTTGTTTTGTGGATGCAAGTCAGGCTGCTCCAAAAATGGTACATGTGAGAAATTTAACATTAAGTGTGGTGGTAGTTGCAGTTTTTGTGTGGGGCAATAATGTGGAAAATTATTTATTTTTTTAATCCTTAGTAATAAATTAAATTTAAATTTGTTCGATTTACGGTTAAATAATATCAGCTTATCTAAGTATCCTTTTTATATGATTTATTTAAAATTACAGCCTTTTAATTTTATTTGTTATTTGACATATATTTTACATATGACACATTTTAAAATTAGTATTTCTATATTTATTTAAAACATATGTCCATCTTCTTATACACCATTTTAAAGGTAATTTTGTTCTCTACAAATCTGATCTTTAGTTTTTTTTTATTAAGTTTAAGGTTTAGGTGTTATTAAAGAAAAACTGGAAAATTGTACCATTAGGGGTGGTTTTGGGGTCGTTACCCCAAATGCTTTGGGGATTTTTACAGGTTTTTTAAATACTACCTGATAAGCCGAATTTCACCAATGTTTGTTTGTCACAAATTAGTTTGAGGTTGACTCGTAATTTTATTGGCCTAGTAGTCGAGACAGAACTTAAGGAAAAAATTTATACGTAGATCGGCCAAGAGAAAAATCTCTGTTTTGGATGAACCGATTTTATTCAATTGGGGGTCAAAAAAGTGCTTTTTTGTACTACTCATGAAGCCATAAACTGTACTGTAATGACGTACTTTTCTCCAAAACGTGTCAAACTGTGATGAAAGAATTGACTATTATTCTAACAATGTTTTTAACCAACAGTTGAAATTTCCATTTCGAACGGTAGAAGTGGCTGAAGTGAGTACTATTTTTAAATAATATAAAAACAAATGCTACTGGTGCTGACGAGATTTCTTCGCTAATGTTTAAGTATTGTAGCCCGTTTATCGATCAATATTTAACTCACATCATAAACTTTAGTCTTAATATAAACTACTCTCCTAAATTATGGAAAATATCAATCGGAAAACCCTTGGCAAAGGTTTCCAAACCTTCAACTTTTAATGATCTTCGAGTTATAAGTATTCTGCCTGCGCTATCTATAATATTTGAGAAAATATTGTATATACAAATGTATACTTACTGTACTACCAATAGTATTATTCCAAATACACAATGTGGCTGTAAACATTTTAGCACGTCTGTTACCTTAGTTAATGTTACAGATGACATAATTCGAGCATGGGATAAAAAATAAACAGCATTTTGGTACTCCTTGATTTTACAAAGGCATTTCAATCAAAATCATATTTATCTGACAGGTTTCAAAAATTTACTCAAATAGTAAATTTTTCGAACAAGCGGAAATTTTATCTGGAGTGCCACAAGGCTCTATTTTGGGACGTCTCTTGTTTTTGGTTTATACGTCTGATATCGTGAAATCATTATCTTTTTGTAAAGTTTAAGCTTTCGTAGACGATATGCAGTTATACTGTTGCTTTGATAAGGAGGATTATGAACTTGTTGAATCAAATATAAACACAGATCTCGAAATCCTGTATCAACTTTCTAATTTGAATCTAAACTCTTCTAAGTCCTGTCTTAATATTTCCATTAATAGTTCAAGATCAAGTTTTGTTAACTCTGCGAAGAACCTAGGGCTAATATTGGATAGTCAATTAAGATTTAAAGAACATTCTCAAAATGTTATACAATAACAGGCATATTTAAAATATAAATTTAAGGAGAAACTTGTGCGAATCGTTTGTATTATCAAATTTCAATTATTGTGATTTTGTGTTCGGTTTTTGCGTTGACCAGGAGAGCAGGAATCGGATACAAAGAGTACAGAATGCATGTATTCGATTTGTTTATGGACTTAGGAAATATGATCACATTTCTGAATACTTCACAAAAATTAATTGTCTGAAAATGGAGGATCGTAGAAACCTACTTTTATATACCTTCTTAATAACTCATGTCGATAGGAAGATAAGGAAGTCAATAGCGACCTTCTGGCAGCTCCGTAGAGCGGTAGGCACAACCTGGGGGCTAAGTCCTAGGGTCATGCACTGGCTGTACCAAGCAGTCATAAGACCCAGGATATCATACGGCTCAATAGTATGGTGGCCCTCGGTGGTGAGGAAAACCATTCGTTCTAGTCTCGGAAAAGTCCAGAGACTGGCTAGCCTAGCGATAACTGGAGCAATGAGGACGACGCCGTCAGCAGCATTGGATGTCTTGTAAGGGCTGCCATCATTGTCTACTTTCATTAAGAAAAGAGGCTATGGCAGCTTGGCATACCAAAGGTGAGGTCATGCGAATCCACATTGTGGAAAGAGAGATCCCTTTATCTACCTACAGAGTAGCGCGACCCTCAGGCAGACTAAGATGGCATAAGGGTTATAGTTCTCAATCCCCGAAAGAGAGAACTGGGAGAGAAACAGGCTGGAGTTCTCCCGAGAGGCAATTGTTTGCTATACGGATGGTTCAAGTATGACACAGTTGCAATCCTCTGGTGCTGGAGTTTATATTGAGGCTACACAAACCGGATCCAGCTTCCCTTTGGAGAAGTTTTCAACGGTGTTTCAGGCTGAGGTATATGCCATTCTAATGGCAATAACAATAAAGGAAGTCATAGATGGGGCAGAGGGAGAGATGGTCATATGCTCAGACAGTCAAGCAGCACTTAAGCCTCTCGACTTACCCATGGCGGGATCAGTTTTGGTTCAGGAATGCGGTGACAGGCTAGAGCAGGACGTAAAAGAGTGAAGTTGGTTTGGGTGCCAGGTTGGCTGAGGGCAATGAGAGGGCAGATGAGTTTGCTAGACTCGGCGCCACCAGCCCGTATGTAGGACCAGAACCAGCTTTAGGCATCACTAGGCAGCAGATAAGGACAGCACTCGACGAATGGGCACAACATGAACTTCAACGTGAATGGGACCAATCCGGTGTCGGGAGGCAAGCTAAAGACTTCATTGTGAAGCCCGATAAGGGCCGAACAGAGTGGTTACTAGCCCAAGACAGGAAAGCTCTAAATTCCATCATAGGAATAGTAACGAGGCACTGTCGATTGAGGAGACACCTCTTTAGGTTAAGCATTGAGGAAGATTCTATCTGCACGGAGTGTCAGGAAGAGGAGGAAACTCCGCTTCACTTCCTGTGCAGATGTGAAGCGCGAGCGAGACTGCGACGATATTTTCGGCACTACGGTCTTGCAAAGGGACGAAGTTAAGGATCTTGCATGGAAGGATATGCAGACTTACATAGTAAGGACAGGCAGATTCAAGGGTGTACACCTGATGGCGGATGGTGGTTGAGGGAGGAGCTGGGGTAGACTGAAAGGGCCTTATAGGCCTACCAGTCAGGTCTCTAGACCTTCCCCTAACTACTACGACTACCTTAATACTACTCTGACCTTCTTAATAAAAACAAATAACGCAGGGTTAACCATGCCTCATCATCAGAGTGCCATTTTTCAGCGTGGATTCACTTACAATGCAGTACATCATTATAATAGCTTACCGAACAATTTGCAAAACCTTAATAGTAACACTTTCAAAGCGGATTATAAAAAATATTTATTAGCTTTGCCGAATATGATAAATTAGGTTGCTTCTCAGTGACCTACTTGGAAAGGTTTTTTTAATGTTTAGTTTTTTTTTCTATTTTTATTCACTCTAAAATTAACTATTTATTTTAATTTTATTTTAGTTATTTTAATTTTCTTATGTTAATTACTTAATGAGGACTCGAATAGTTTTTCGTTTTAATTATTTAATTTTTTTTGTTTTTGTTTTCACCTGGTTCAGTTGAGTAACTATTAAAAGCTAGACTGCGCCAGGTGTAAATAGATATTTAATGTCTTTATTAAACTATGTATTGTTTCTGTATATTAATAAAGGGCATTATTTATTTAAATGTAAAACATCTCCGTATTTTGGTTTAATGAGTCTTTATGCCTACAACAAATATTAAAATGTTATTAAAGTATACAAGTCCGTTTAAAAGTTTGGGTCGAAAAGGTATATCGCTGGGTACCCCTTTGGGACTCTGTATCTGTGGAAACTTTAGGAAATTTTTTCTGTGTCAGACCAGGGTTATTTTGACCTTCCCTTTACGCTTTCGAAAGTATCCCATCTACGTAACAGATACGGTTAAGTTGTAAAATCTGAATCTCTCTTTTTACTATAGAGGATAAATATTAAACAAGTTAATTAAACATTCTATAGATACATTTTTGTAGTAATTAAAAAACTCGAAAAAAATGCATCTCTTCATCATATAATACAACGCCGCAGATGCATATTTTGAATCAAATTATAGCTCTGGCGGGCAACATCATGTCTATTCTCCGCTCGTCTAGATTTCATCTGAAATCGATTTCCGGCCTCTGTTCAGCAATACGACGAGTCGAGCAGGTATGACATAACAC
>JAUTXW010003066.1:0-52494 GCA_030620095.1 Kuschelorhynchus macadamiae
GCTTAGACAATGACAGTGAAACATTCACTGTCTTTATTGCATCCAAGATGGAATAAAGTACTGTTTTTACTTTCTAATGTTTTTCTTTAAGAGTTTGACAAGATGTCTGCCATATTATTCATGACTAGCTTTGCCGAAGATAAACATTACAGAGTTAAGTAAGTATAGTTGGCGCATTACCTTTCTGGAATGACGTCATTTTTGGTTATTTTTGTTTGATTTATGTTAACTGACAGTGACAAAAACATTTTGAAAAAACTCATTGTCGTTTCTTTACAACAGTCAATGCCGGTTTTGGTTATGTCTTTCAGAATATATTCGTCAAAATTGACATTGATTTGTTGTGATTCTTTTTAAACTTTTGCAAGATGCCGCGAAGATATAATCAGCAATCACAGCTAATAGTTTTGAATATCTTGGCTTTTTTTCAATTGGAAAAAGAGCAAGCTAAAAATGGAATCCTTCCGCAAACTGATAATATAATTGAACGAGCTTTAAATGCAACAAAACTTAGCCATACAACAATCATAAATATTAAGAAAAGAGGAATAACGAGCGATGAATCCTTTACCTCCAGAATGTCTCAAAAGCAAAAAGAGGTAAAAACAAAAATTACAGATTACTTAAAGAACAAAATAAGAGATACGATCTACTGCATGTATGCGAAAAATGAATATGTTACAATGCAGACTTTGCTTAAAAAACTAAAAGAGATAAATGAATATTTTAATTTTTCCATCACCTCGCTAAGAAAATACGTAAAAAGTATTGGTTTTAAGTGGAAGAAATCAAATAATAGAAAATACCTGATGGATTTGCCCCACATCGTCCACAAGAGAATCAATTTCTTGAGGGAATATGTCAAAAATCAAAATCTAGGACAAGATGCTTATACCACCGTATTTATTGATGAGACTTGGATTTTTAGTAAAGGTTCGTTTAGAAACAGCTGGCAGGATAACACTATGTCTACAAGTTCTAAAAAAGCTAGTGAAGGTCATCGATATATTGTAGTTCACGCTGGATCAAAGGAAGGATTTATTAAGGGGGCCAGTTTAATATTTAAAAGTGGACTAAAAAGCGGAGATTATCATGACAATATGAACAAGCAAAATTTTGAATATTGGTTTAAAAATCACCTGTACCAAATCTTCCTCCAAAAAGTTTGATAGTGATGGACAACGCAAGCTATCATTCCGGCCTTTTAGAGGATATTCCAAGAAAATCATGGACAAAGCAGAGATTGATTGGATGGTTAAAAGAAAAGAACATTGACTTCCCAGAGAGGACCATGAAGGATGAAATATGGAGCATTGTAGAAAAAAATTGTAACATTGAAAAAACATTCTACCTTGACGAATATGTGAAACCTTTGGGCCACAAAATACTAAGACTTCCTCCATACCATTGTCAATCTAATGCTATTGAAATGGTATGGTCTGAGTGTAAGAGGAAATACGACCAATACATTGCTAGTCTGAAGGGGACGCCATCGGAAGTTTTGGCCATGTGGGAAAAAGCGATAAATGAAGTATCTTCAGAGCATTGGAAAAATTATGTCAGCCACACAGAAAGGTTAATCCAAGAAGCTTGGAAGACAATACAGATATGTGATGCTTCAGACATTGCGCCACTTGTAATTAGTACCGACGAAGACAGCAGTGACGATGAAGAATTTAGTTCTGATTCTGAAGACAGTGAAGGGGAGTAGTTTTTATTTTTAAAGTTAGTTAGTTATACATTAATTTTTCTCTTTTAGTTTTTAAAGCAAAGTCTGCATTGTAACATATTCATTTTTAGCATACACGCAATAGATCATATCTCTTATTTTGTTCTTTAAGTAATCTGTGATTTTTGTTTTTACCTCTTTTTGTTTTTGAAACATTCTGGAGGTAAAGGATTCATCATTCGTTATTCCCCTGTTCTTAATATTTTTTCAGTATTGTCTGTAATTGAGAATTAAAATAATTTTGATGAAAATGGGTAACTGGCGTCAATTTATTACATTGCAAACAAAGAATAAGACTAAGATGAAAGAATTTATATTAGTAAAGTCTTATTTGCAAAATAATTTTAGTTTTTGAAGTTATAATAGTTATTTTTGTATTAAGTGTGCAAAATGAGGGTTTTTTTATGGCAATGAGAGTGTTAATTTTTTGCCAGCCATTTTCGACAAGTTGCAGCGCTTTCTGTACAGAAAATGCCAATTTTAAATTCGCTTTAGCCAGTGCTGAACGCACCCCTCCTATCTACATCACTGCATACGTTCAGGTTAGGAATCATCGCTGAAATATAAATAATATAAGAAATACGTTATTTGAAACCAGCGTGACGTCATTCCAGAAAGGTAATGCGCCAACTATATTTGATTTTGTTGTAATTATGACAATTTAAAATAATCAAGCTCACCTTTAATATAAATATTTAACCACATATTTTACTACAAATTTATGGCTACATTAAAGAAGAAAAAAATCACAATTATTTCATTTGACGTTGGTGAATTAATATGGTTATATGCTAGGGTCCATTTATATTGACCTGTGATAAGTTAATAATAATAATTAAATTTCCAATCCATTAGTTGTCCGGTCATTTTTGCTAAAGACAAATTTTCGAGCAAATTAATTCATACATAATAATATAATTCCATTATTGAGATTATTAGAATTATTTTCGTTTTTGGGCGATACTAAATTGTAGTTTGTAGTGTTCATAGATTCATATTTTATATTATAACTAATTTTTTTATATGTGCGTTTTTTATGAGACAAATTTATTCCTGTATTCAAATGCTTTCTGTCCTGCGATATTAGTTCAAATGTTACGAATTTTGCCTGTTTTGATTATTTGGTTTTACAATATTTGACTTAGACAAGATATCACCTGCAATGTTTGCGTATTTAATCTTAATTTTAAATTTTTTATTAAATTAATAAGTTTTTGCAGCCTGGTGCCTACGTAGTGTGGTCTTGTACCTGTTGAGCAAAAAGGATATAAATGTAAGAAATTTTGTTTTGGTATATCGGCAATTAATTAAAAAAATGGGAGCTATCGAAGAGTCTTACTTTTCTTCTTGTTAAGTGCCTTTCGTCGATGGGCACGACAAATTCGCCATTACTTAGGAAGGAAATTATAATTTTTGTAAGAAAATTGGTCAGATTTCAGATTCAGAAGTTTATTAATTGAGTTCTTGGTTAGTCTTGTAGCTTGATTTATAATTATGATTTCAGCTCTCCGATGGCTGGGAGAACGTTCTCTCATTTGTTTCCACTGTAATTCGGTTTAACTTGATTAGTAGTTATTCTATGGCGGTTCGAGAGCTCAATCATGATTTTTACATATTAGTCTCCTTAAAGAAATTTAAGACCTGTTCTGGTTTTTTTTGGGACACTTAAAGTCAGTCGATCCAGACATACAAATAGTGACAAATACCTGTTCTAGGCCTGATTTCTTAATCAGTTTTGAAACGGTTCGGAACTGTTTCTTAAATAGATCTGTTCTTCTTAAAAAGCTCCTAAACGGCAAATATAACGAGGGAAGTTTCAGGGTAAAGGAAATTTACTGATTTTTCCTATTTCTTTTTCATCAAGATTCAGCGAATATGTATTTTGTATTAGGAGTGTTGGCGTTCAGAAAGTCAATCTAGCGAGAGCAACAATTTTACTTTCTGCTCGAATTACGCAAATTTTTTTTCTTCTTTCAATCTTGATTATGCAATATTTCGATTTTGAATAAATTCATACGAAAACGATGTCGCGTAGAAATAATATCAACAAGCAATGTGTATTTTTAGTTTAAAACATGTAATTTACTGGGAAAAAACATCGTTATACGCGTTACCCGCATCAAGGTTAACGTCATCCATTAAATTTCCGCTCCCGCTGACTTACGCGATTATCTGGTGCTGTTTGACAAGGTAAATTTATGATGACTCTAATGTGTTTTAAATCCACCGAAACATAATACTGAATTTATATATTTGAGACTGGATTTTACGGAGTTTTAACTACTAACGACCTTCATATCATGTAATTTATTTGTTAAATTTATTAAAAATTAATAAGGTTAGTTTTCCGTAATAAACCAGCAATATCTAAAAATGAAATAGATTAATAATTATATTTTTAAAAATGGCCTTTTAAAATAATAAGTTTTGGTTACACATTTATTTATAATCATTCTATTCTATTAACACAATTAAAGATTAGCATTTCAGTATACTGGAGGTATCCGGCGGTTGAGCTACCTACCTTTCCCAGGCGATATGACAAAGGTTAGCATATGCGAAACCGCGATGTCTTTCAACGCTCACTTTTTTAAAATGGTCATTGTGTTTAGAACCTCGGGTAGAGACAAATATAGTTATATAGTGACGAGTTGGAGACAATTTAATACTTGTAATTTGAATTTCGACGAGTCAAATTATGCCTGGGTTAACCTAACGCCACCGGGATAGATCAACCTAGTAACGAAGGTGGATAAAATAGCTGCAACACTAACCAGACTGATGCCAAACATCGGCGGCCAAACGTGTTCTGTGTTCGGTCGTGCACTCAATTCTTCTATATGCGACGCAGAGATGGACTGGAAGCCTAAGCAAGAAAAGTCTGGTGCTGATGATCAGGTCACAAAGAAAAATAGCGTTGAGAGTCATAAGTGCATATAGGACAGTCTCCACCAAAGCGACTCTCGTGGTGGCTGCAATGATACCGATACACCTTTTGGTAAAGGAGGGAGAGAACGTTTTTCTGTCAAACGAGAAAAAAAAGGAAAAAGACGCTGCCAAAATAAGGTCCATGGAGTAACAAAGCACGCAAAAAGCAGCCTGAACTCGCAAAATCATCAAAAGGGTTGCGTTAGGGATGAACAGAAAGCATGGCAGCGTCGACTACTTCTTTACTCAATTTCTTACGGGACACTGGCGGTTTATCTAATATACCAAAATAATGAGTTTCACGCAGGATAATTCCTGTTACTACTGTGGCTTGGCACATACTCCAAAAGACAACAGTTTTCGAATTCCAGAAGTGGAGACAAGAACGGTAAGAACTGAAAATATCGTAGAGAAAATGCTGGGAAACCTGCAATACTGGAATAAAACAAAGGAAGTCATTTGCAATATTATTCGGATGAAAGAACAAGACGGATATAGGAAAAGAGCAAATCCGAATCCCTAATCACTAACGATAATTTTTAGACTAATTTTGAATGGACCACGTGACACATTTATATTTTATCTGAAATTTATTGTGGCTGTTTTGATCAATCATCTTAACTATTGCTAAGTCTGATAATAGATTAGGAGAAGTATGGTTCAAAGATATTCAGACTACTTGCCGGCGTAGTCAATGTTCTGTAATTACCTTTAGCCTAACAAATAGAAACTCTTTTTATTTGAAGAGATCTACATCTGCTTCATGAAATTCTCATGTAAGCCCTAGGGTATTGATAGCTATAAAGGATTAGAGCAGAGGTTGGTCTACATCCCGTGTAAATACTGAAAGATTTATATTGTTCCAGATTTTGTCCAGACTGGTTTCCATCTACCATTGCTAAATATTAGCTGTTTTTATTATAAATCCCATATCTTTTGTATTTTAATTTTATCCAACTTTTTGGATTTATACTCAATTTAAAGTTTCTGCCCACAAACATATCTTGTGGAACGCATGGGTCGAAATTCCGTAAAAATATTCAAAAAAATTTAAACTTAGTATCGATGCAATCAGTTAAAAGTATAGGGATTTTATTTCTAGAAAAAATAAAGTCTTTCAAAAATCAAAAATGTTTCTTGCTTCTGTTTGCATACATACTTTTTTTAAAAATTTTTCAGTATAAAATATCAACCGACCTAGGTAAAAACGATACACATTAATGAACTTCCTATATAATATATACTAGTAAGTAATGTAATAGGATGTTTCGGATTCGTTTTTAATTTGCTAATAACACTTTATTATACTCTGATTCTAACATTAAGTTCAGACTGTCAAGTTTTACTACCAATTTATATTTTATGATGGAATCAATGAAATAGGAATCATAGAATTGATGAGCTGTACAATAAAGCAAAATTTAATGCGTATCGAAGAAAATTTGTTTGGAAATATTGTAAGAGACAAAAACTTGTTACTATTATTACTACTTCCTATGTTTTTGGCTCTGTTTAGAGACAACTTGTATGCTGTCGGGCTCAAAACCTTATCCGAAATCCCAACATTTTTCAACTTCAATTGTTTTCTTCTAGAACGTTTAAGTAATTAAGTATTTACTTTTGGAATACAGCAGGCTTTCCACCTCTATTAAGGCTGATTCATACTCGAAACTTGGAGCGCGTTTCTCAAGAGAATAACATATTGTATGTATGTATATGTATTCCTTAAGGAGTGCTCTCGCGGGTCGCGCTCCCTGTTTCAAGAATAGGGCAGCTGCTGCCTAAATAATTCTGCCAAAGTGGCTTAATAAAAGTTAGTATAGTGTGTCATGACCTCAGAACTAGATGGCGCAGTAAATGTTACACGTGAAATGTAACCAAATGCAAGGGTTCGGTATACAGTATATACTGCGATTGGAGCAAGCCGACTTGTTTATTTAGAATCAGCAAATAATCAAGTGCAGATGTGAAGTAATTTAACTGAATTTTTATATTAAGAAAAAATAGTTTAAGGAATTGTATGTCAAAGTGTAGACTAATTTTTCTAGGATGAAAGTGTGGTAAGCTGAGGGGGTCCCGAAGGCTGAAAATGACTACATGTCTACAAAACGTTAATGTACATTTTAATTTAACTACCTATTTATTGGCTTACACAATATTTTTGTTAAGATTAAGGTTGTGTTTTAAATTAATCATGTAAAGTATGGACACAGGTAATAAAAACATAGACATTTTGAAAATTTTATAAAAGGTACAAATGTATTTACTACTTTTTAGCAGATTATTTTTATATGACTTAAAAAGATAGTCTTTTAAAAAGTAATAGGTGTACTAGGTAATATGTACTAGGTGTCTTAAATAAGTAAATATTTTATTTACAAAAATATAAAAAATTACATAACAAAAGTCTATTAAAAACCCCTTTCTTCATATTCAACAATTTTTTCCAATTGCTTGCGAAGGTAATCTAAACTGCTTTCGACTTCTAATAATATTTCAATCAAGCCTTTATAGCTTGTACCATCCTTAATTTTCCGTTTTTGATAAAATTACATTTGAGCATAGCATGGCCAATTTTGACGGTTTTTGGCATATAATCTGGAGATAGATATTTCGGCGACGTTTCATTCAGGAGTCACCAAAGTCTGTATTATGTTTAGACCAATTCTCCCTTCTTTTCATAAATACATATATTCTGTACAAAATTGCTAGATGAAACAAAATAAATAGAGCAATTACGTATATTTTCTAATTTGTTATATTTATGCAAAAAATCAGGAAAAGAAGTTAAATTGAAAACTAGGAAATCATGGCATACTTGATAAACAAATTTTGTACATGAAATATAAAAAGTTGTATGTTTTTAACGCGAAATATAGTGACAAAATTAATGTGTTTAACTTGTACATCTTGATTGTGTTATCTACCGATTTCTTTACAATTTACAATTTGCCCACACATTTGTGAAAAAAATAGGAAATAATACATACATATCACAAGTTTTAATCATCAATAACTCTAGAATGAAACCACGCCGAATAAATCTAATAAATCTTCTAGTGTTCCAGAAAACGTTAACATCGGTCATGTTTTTATTTTAACTATTAATTACGACCTACTAAATTATGATCTGAAACATTTAATAATACTCCAATGCAGTTTAAATTTTACAATATACAAATGTGTATTTAGATTAAAATAGGAATAAAAACTTTTCCTTGGTGTTAAATATTGTATTAATATCTATGACCTACTAATCCTACAAAATAAAAACAAAATATTCAATGTATATTTTCAATATTAGCACGGAAATGGGCATCAAACATTCAACAGTTGAATATATGAATATTAATGACATTCATTATGTAAAAACTGATGTTTCAAACTCTGACTAGCTGATGAAGCTTTTATTATTACTGGCGTTTTAATTGATCGCGTTTTTTTTCTGAACTAAAAAATCGTAATAATTTAAATGTTGGCATTTCCGTAATAAAGTAGTATTAATCCAGGAAGCTAGGGTTTTGCAAATAAAAAAAGTATACTGAGGCTGATTTTCTGCACACATTTTTTGTATCCAGAATATTGGAAAGAATTTCCACCCAGGACTATATGAAAATAGGGTTGAAAGGGGGTGCATACCCATTTTTTTGGTTCAAAATTCGAAAATGTTCAAAAATAAAAAATATTTTGCTGCCATCGGAGAGATAATATTATTACAACCAAAATCGCTCGGTATCCTTTTTTCCCAAAAATCAAGTAGTTAAATGTTGAAGAAGATTTTCTAAGGTAACTTACTTTTTGTAATAGGTACATTATCAAACGACAAGAAAATGTAAATTTTAGTATGGATTGACGAAACATTTCGGAACTGTGAAATCTTTAATAAACACATCATGAGACAGTATCCTAGATTGCGGGCACATCGTAGGTTGCAAACTCGATTTGGCATGAAAGATTGGTGAGGCATTTATGGTAAAACAGATTTTCATATTAGCTGGTTTAACTGCTTTATACATAATCTTGTATTTTCAGTTAACCGGCCTGTAGGTCCATTTTATTAATAGAATACTTTAACTGGTGAACGATATTTAGATATGCTAGAAATTCAAATTTCATCAGTAATTAAAGATGAAGCACACAACGAATTTTATAATGTGGGGTTTCAGGAGGATGGTTGCCCCCCCCACAATTCCAGTGCCTTTAAAGATTTATTAGGAAGAACTTTTGGAGACAAACTAATTTCTAATGGTGGTCCTAGATCATGACCTGCTAGGTCGCCAGATATTACATCCTTGGATTTCTTTTTGTGGGGGCAAGTTAACGATGTTTTTGAATTTGAACCGCCGAGACGTTGGCAGTACTCAACGAGAGAGTTCGAGAAGTGTTTGCTAATATTAACAGAAACACACTTCGACGAGCTGGAAGTACTGTTTTAAAAAAAAAATATCGGGCTTGCGTTACAAAAAATGTACAGCATTTTGTTTATCCTTACAATTTTTTTATTGTTTTGTGTACATGGGTATGTTTTTAGTTAAAGCTTATTAATATATTTTTATAATTTTTGTGATTATTACATCAAATATTTATGGCGATCTAAAACCTTCTAAAATAAAATCGACTTTTGTAAAAATTGATAGTTTTCTTTAAGAACGTCGACATAAAAATCTGATGCAATAACTGTTTTCTACGTAAAAACCAAAAAAGTTAAAAGAACGCCGCTGGTGTCTTTAAGTTACAAACAAAATTCTGTAAACCTTTGCCCATTTATTCGTTTTTGTATCTTTCTAGTTTCCCAATACAAGAACCACCAAAATAACCTACACTGTGAAAATAAATTATTTTACTAAGTTAACATGGATTTAAATATATGGAAATAACATGTCTGTTGAATTGAAATGTTAAATTTGGCATTACGTGGGGGAGGTGAATTGGATTCGAGCGAGAATCATATGTGAATTCTAATTTGACAATTTGTATTTTATAAATTTGGGCAACCCTGTAGAACTATAAAAGTCCCACATAATTATTATCTTGACTTATGGAATAAATTAACCAAAAACAGGTAAAATTCAGATATATATAGCGTGGGCGAGGATTTGGGTAACATATGGACACAAAAAACTTTTGCTTACCTGAGAAATAAAATTGATTCAAAAAAATAACGTTGTTTTATACACAGGGTATGAAATAAATACAAATATAGAAGTTTGCGAAACAAAAAAATTACGAAATTCCAACTTTGGGAGACAGCTAAATAAAGATCCTCATAAATACAAGTCCAAAATGTTTTGTTTTGTATTTGCAAGCTTTTTAATTTGTTTGTCTCAAAAGTTAAGATTTAAAATTTTTGTGTTTTGCAAATTTCTATTTTATTATTTATTTCGTACCCAGTATATAAAATGACACTCTTTTTTAAATTATTCTTATTTTTCAGATAAGCAAAACTTTTTTTGAAGAATATCTTTTTCTCGTAAATATACAGATAAAAAAGTTCTCCATATGTTACCCATTTTCGACTTATTGAGTATAAAATTACACTTCGCACAAAAAAAAATTAAATGACTTTTAATCTCATCTCATTATGCTCTCCAATTTGGCTATTACAGAAAATTTGATTACCCAATTTTTTGTTTTACAGACTTGCTTTTGAGTGTTTTTTATGCAATTTGTTTATTATTTGCTTTTTTTGTAGCCACACTTATTTTTTTAATTAGCATTTTTTTTATTTATAATAACTTTTTCGCCTAAAATCACATACAAAAAAATCCATGCACAGGTTGTATAGCACAATCCTAGGTGTCGTCCTATTAAACATTTAATTTGTTTTTAAATATCGCCTTTTTGGTATTATATTTACAAAAAAAAAAGAAGCAAAATTATAGGCATATGTTTTTATTTAAGGCCTTTTTAATTTATTGTCATTTTTAACGTTTATTCATACCTTCTTAGTCAAGGAAATAAATAACTAAATTATTATTTTTTAATAATACACCTCCGCATTAAAGTTCTAGCCCCATTATTCATGCTTCCATACTAGCTGCCACAGGCAGAACTAATTCAGTTCTAAATAGAGTTAATTATAGTCGAAGTGAAATTAACCGATTTGATAAATTTGATAGACTTTCACATAATAGGCAAGTGCGGCCTAAAATGAGAGTTGTAACCACATCATTAAAACTTTTACAGTTTTTGAATTGATTCAAAGTTTTGTATAATGAACGCAATGTGAATAATTAGGATAAACTCTAAACAATCAGACTAAACGAAACATGCAATCATTGTTTCACTGGAAATTAAAATAGCACGAGCGAAAACATTAAAGAAAATACACTGGTAAACCCTTCTATTGCATCAATTATTAATACATTTAATTTTCAAAATCCAGAATGCCTGAAGAGACTGCAGGATAATTAGAGACTAATTGTAAAGTTACAAAGTAAGAAAATATTTTCTAAGCCGACAGACAGAGTTCATGTCACAAATTGCAAGTTTCTTAATATTACCAGATAAGTAACTACTGCTTTCCTATGGGATATCTTATGATCTATTTAGCGAAACTGCGCCTATTAATTTCATACCACAATTTTCTAAAATTATCGTTAATAATTTCATTAATTGCACCTTTGCTAGAACAATAACACTGACCGACAAGATGTTTCTAACACTGGCCAGCTCATTATTTCACAATGGAAATACCCTCCCAATAATAAAAAGCCGGAAAAAGCGGAAAGCCCTAATACTTACCATTTTTTAACAGCCTAATTAGAACCTTTTATATTGGCAGGTAAACAATTTTATTGTGGGGCTGTTAAAATGGGTCCATTTTACAACGGAAAAATTACCTACACTGGGTTCTTTATAACATAAGACATAAAATAAACGTTAAATATCCCTCTCCTGTTGAGTTTCGAATTGAGTGGTTCTCTGTGTATTGATAAGCAAGTGTATGTGAAGACGAGAATGTCGAGTCGAACGCGCCGAAGTTGCAAAATTTCTCCTGACAAATTTTGTTATATTTGTGGAGAATTTCTGGTAAAATAACAAGCCATTTTCCGAAAATGTAAAAAAGCCTACTTTAAATATTTGGTGTGTTAATTGGGGATCAGGATAAGCGGTGGGCTCCCCATCTGCGCTGTGTTAGTTGTAGTGTATCATTGGTGCAGTGGATGAAGGGAAAGAGAAAAAGTATGCTTTTGCAGTTCCAATGGTATGGCGAGAACCCACCAATCATTCTGACGATTGTTATTTTTGCCTGACAAAGACTGAGGGTTATTCCAAAAAGGGAAAGCACAATATAAAATATCCAAATTTACGACCTGTTCTTCATAATGCAAATTTGCCAGTGCCGATTGCGCCTTTAAATTGGCCAACTACTGATTTGGGAGATAATGGAGATAACGCATCATCAGGCAGCTCAGAAGAACACGAGTGCACCGATCCCACTTTTACCACAGGTGCTAGTTCCGACGAGCCACATTTGAGTGTTCAAAGTAAATTAAATGATTTAGTACGTGATTTGGGGTTATCCAAGCAACAGTCAGAACTTCTGGGTTCCCGTCTTAAGGAATGGAACCTATTGGCCAAAGACACAAAAATGACGAATTTCAGAAAAAGAAATGCTATGTTTTCTGAATTCTACAGTATGGAAAATTCGTTGTGCGCGTGTACTGAAATAGACAGTTTAACGCAGGAACTTGATATGAACATTCTTCCCGTGAGTGGCGCTTATTCATAGACTCATCTAAATATAGCTTAAAAGCTGTGTTATTGCATAATGGAAATTTAAAACCCTCTATACCAGTTGCCCATTCAGTTGCAATGAAAGAAAATTATGAAAATATGTGCACGATTTTGGATAAAATAAACTTCAATAGGTATAAATGGCAGATATGTGGGGACTTAAAAGTTATAGCGATTTTACTGGGACTTCAGGGGGGATTAACAAAATATTGCTGTTTTCTTTATTTATGGGACAGTCCTGGAATAAATCAGCATTATGTAACAAAAATTTGGCCAGAAAGAAGCGAATTTCAACCGGGATCTCAAAATGTTAAATGTATACCTCTTGTTGATACCAAAAATGTCCTTTTGCCTCCTCTTCACATTAAACTTGGGCTGAGGAAAAACTTTGTGAAGGCTCTGAATAAAGATGGTGATGGATTTAAATACCTAAGACAAGTCTTTCCCCAGTTAAGTGATGTCAAATTAAAAGAAGGCATTTTTATTGGGCCACGAATCAGAAAATTGCTAGACGGTGTCAATTTTACGGAAAAGCTTACCAGTAAGAGAATTTTTAGGCAACAATGTGGATGAAAATTATGAACAATTAGTTAATGAACTGTTAGATGCATATAAAGCTCTTGGTGCCAGAAGGTCATTAAAAATTCACTTCCTCCATTCCCATCTGCCATTTTTTCCTAAAAATTTGGGAGCTGTTAGTGACGAGCAGGGTGAAATGTTTCACCAAGGTATCAGAACAATAAAAATTCGGTACTAAGGACGATGGGATCCAGCCATGATGGGTGACTACTGTTGGTTTTTTAAGGGAGAAGATAGGACACCTCATAAACGGAAAAAATAAACTTTAATTAGTGTTTTAAGTTAATATTTTTCTCGTTTGCTTTTTTCTACCAAATGCTGCGGCTAAAAGAGTCATATGCGGTTCATTTGAAACTTACTGAAGGCATCCCTGCGGACTGATTATCACTTGACAATGCGGTGAGTGGCAAACCGTGTCGTCAGATGGGTAGCTGCTGCATTTTCCCACCAAATGGTGTGCTTTTCGGGGAGGTCCGGAAGAATCAAACAGCTCAAAGTGGAAAACCCGCCGGTCAAAATGTAAAGATTCCTAGTTTTTGCCGTGTATTTACTCTCTTTGTCTGTGCCAGTACCACATGGTATCAGAAACGTTGTGGGTGTTTCGATGCAGGACGGAGAAGTTTCCGGAAGAATTTAAAAGAAAGTGGTTATGCACGTGAGCGGAATAAAATTCGAGGGCGTGGAATGAAACCTGAAATATCAGACATTTTGAAAATTGAAGATTAATAAAAAATTGGAGATTGTATATAGCTATACAATTTGCAATACACCAGTCATATGGGCTCGGTCTAGCTGAATTCCTTAAGAAAAGGCCATAAATGAAATTTTAAAAAGAATGTATTATTTTACTCACCATATGCACCGTCTAATTCACCGCGAATAACTAGGGTGGTTAGAGTTTGAAAGGGTAAGCTTCCCCTAAAAAAAACTAAACAGGGAAAGAAAAAAAGAATTTGACACTGTTCTGATTAGCTCCAAAGCAGAATTGTTCTCCAGACCAGCAACTGTTACCACAAAAAATACTGAATACGAGCTGCATCTTTCAGGCATTCAAATTCATCATTTTTCATACATTCGCAATCCACTTACATTCAAATCTAAGCTAATCTTTTTTTCAATTTAACCATTTTTTATTGAATTTACGTTCTTTTTGGAAATTCGTTTTACGAAAGGCACACACTTCAATGATACTAACGCCTTTTTCCAAAGGGAAAATTATCACACATATTTTGCACCCGCTACATCAACCCCCCTGCAAAGTTGAGTTCTACAATTTTAGATAGAAAGGGTCACACCGGTGTGGTATTTTAAATATGATACATATAATACGTAAATTAATTTATATAAATTTTAAATTGGCTAGCACTAGTTTAAGGAAGCTTTCACGGCTTTGGTTAATTAAGAAATCATGGTTTTTGGGATTAGACCTTGTCAAATTGAAATTACTCTCCGACGTTTTGCTTTCGATTGCACGAGGCATCTTCAGGGATCTTTACTCCACGAGATCTGAACACTCAATGAGAGGAAAAAATCTGAACACTCAATGAGAGGAAAAAATCTGAACACTCAATGAGAAAAAAAATTTTTCTATGTTTAAGAATGTTCAGTAGATTTTCTAATTTTTCGTTTCTTAAATCCTGGAATCGATGCTAGAACCTTAGTTTCCTTTACATTAGTGGCATGCTGCTGTGCAGCTACAGCAGAAAATAATTTGTTTCTTTTTAATACATCGTTTATGTTCCTTAAGTCTAGTTGATATTGAGCGTCCTGTTTCTCCCACATATACTTCTCTACAGGAGCAATGTTGGACTGCCGAAGTAAACGTCTTATTTTGTGTGTAGTGCCATGTATATAGTAAAGAACAATACTACCTAACGATGGTCCCTTATCATTTTCCTTAGGCGGAGTTTGATTACTCTATCTTTTAATTAAACGCGTAATATCCGCAGTGCAATAGCCATTCCCTGAGAGCTTCGAGTTTTGATGTTTCCGATGTTAGAGAATCTTGATCAGAAATCGACATATCTCTGAATACTGGGGAGTTAATAACCGATTTATTTTATGCTGAATAGTGACCTCATCCAATGTTCAGATCTTAGAGTAAGAATTAATCACAATTCATTCATAAAACACGTTAGGGGTATGCGCCGACATGGTTCCCCTATTTTTCACATTCTATCGACCAATGTTTACGACAAAACAAGAAGTTGGGTTGACCCATGTTCAAGACGTGGCCATTTGTTGACGAATGCCAGTGGCGGCGCGAGTTTTCACTTCCCGCATAAGGAAATATCATTAATCGTGAAAAAATCATCGTTCGTATAGTTAAAAAATCCATTTACTCCATTAACTTTAATTTTATTTAATTTTCCACAAAAATTACGTCTGATTCAAAAAAATATTGGTATGAATTCAATATGGCGAAACAAAATAACGACCTGTTAAAGTATTTGATGTATGAAAATGAAAAAATGAACCATGCTTCATTATCGTTGACAAAAGGAAGGAGTCTTACCTATTCCTTAATGAGGCAAATATCAAAGAAATAATCGTTCCTAATTCACTATCAAAATCAAACCAATAAGTTAGGTAAGTTTAAAAGGAAATTAATTATTTATATACTATTAAACTTTAGTTTTTGGTTATGTTTGCCTTAGGTCACTGTCATTTTGTAGTTGTGACATTTAGAAAAATTATTTGTTCAGTTGTTAAAAATGTCATCTTAAACCTGTAACTGTCAAGTTAGACCTTTTCTAAATTTAAACCTCTTTAGTGAATACTATTGTTAGAGTTTTAAACTATAATCAATGCTTTTAACGCGCTTTTATTGGCTTCCTACTCATCTGATTGTATGTTTGTATGTCTGGTTCAAATCTTGTAATGGATTTTTCACCACTTCCATTATCGATTATTTTCAAATTTGACATGCATACACTTTCGGATATAAAAAATCCGAATTTTTTTTAGTCAACGTTTAGAAATCCAAAATGGCGGTGCCAATACGGCCGACGAATTTTGTTACTTGTGTAGATTAAACTGAAAATTGATGCCTAGGAAAATTTGAGAGTGTCAGAATTTAAACTTTTTATTTAAACAGCAGGTCGCACGGATGATTTTAACATTTGTGGGGATTATTTAAGAACGCACAACAAAAATCGAAATGGTGGCGCCAATATAGCGAACGAATTTTGTAATTTGTACAGATTCGGCAAAAAAATCAGTATCTAGAAGTATTTAAGAATGAAAGTTACGAAATTTTAGTGAATATTTGAGAATTAAAAACGGCGGCGCCAACATAACAGAATAATTTCCAAATGTTTGCAGATTTGATAAGTATTTAAGACTGCACATCATATATTTGTGTCAACATTTTAAAAATTTAAGATTGCAATGCCAACATGGCGGCGGAATTTTCACATTTGTACAGATTTGAGAATACATATCATATATTTTTAGTAAATATTTAAAAAATGAAAGTAGGAATGCCTAGATTGCGAGCGAATCTTTAAATTTATTCAAAATGGGAATGTCAGTAATCAATCAATCCGATAAGTACTTTTTTCAGATATTTTTAAACATTTAATTAGACCACCGTTTTGTTCCACCATTTTGAATTTGTCTCAACATTTTTACTAGTTCATCCCTATATAATATTTGATTTTTGAGCAAAATTTGTACATAATCGATGCAGTAGCTTTAACTTTTATAACATTTTATTAGGCCGCCATTTTGAATTTGTAGTAAAACTTATCAAATGATGGTCATATCACACCTAATTTTTCTGCAGAATTTGGATAAAATGGATAAGCAGTTTTTTAGTAATATTTTTTTAACATTTCAATAGACCGCCATTTTGTTCAGCCATTTTGGATTTTCACGAAAATGTTATCACGTTATCATCATATGACCTTTAATTTTTAACTAAAACTTGAAGTAAATAGGGCGGCAAGCAATTCTTGAGCTTTGTCGCGGACAGACTAACCGACGGAACTGAGAAAACATGTTTTTTTGCAACTAGAATACTTTTCTCTTGCGAGGAAAGTAAAAAAAAGCGAGCGCTATAAGATAAGAATAGAATAGCCAATTGTCATATTGTTTTTTCATTATCCTAAATCTTAAATTCTAACCAGTTCAGAACATGTTCCTTTACCTGACAACACTTATATAAAAAATTGGCACAACTCAAGTGAAAATTAAAAAAGGCGCGAAATCATCCGAAACTTTATTATTTCCCCAGATTTCATCGAAAATCTAGTGATTTTCGAAATCGCAGTACGTTTTTTGAGCGTGAGACAGCCTTTGACTATTTTAACATAATATAGATATATTATACAATTATTTTAATTCTTTGATAGGAAAAACTATTGAATTGTGAATTTCGAAAAGGACTCAACTCGGATTTTTGTCGAATTCGACTTTCCCGCAAATTTTTCAAGTTTAGTAATAGACCAACATTTTACGAAGGAAAAGGACTCATATCTGATTTCGTTCACACAAATACGAAGACGTCGTTTCAAAACAAAATTTCGAGAAGGGCTCATCTCGCGGAGATGGGTCCTTTTCGTAATGTATTTGCCCGATGCATTACGACGCCATGCCATTCGCAAATTAAGCGAACCAATCAGAACTTGCTATTTTTATAGGAATAAACCAACCTAGGCATAATCCAGTTCACTTGTTTCAGTTGTTTTACGACGCGACGGTTGTTTGGTGCACGTCAAGTTTGTCATTTGAGTAAACAAACACATTTTCTGAGTTCTGTCGTGTGTATTATTAGTATTATTTTTAACAATGAGTGATTCTAGTAGTTCTGAAAATGCAGGAGAAGAGAAAAAGAAGAAAAGAGGTGTAAGAAACAGTGAAATGTATAAGAACGTAACAATAAAAAAAGCCAAAGTTAAAGGACTTGCCCATACAAACCATGTAGGCAAAAATATTCCCTGCAGAACAACTGGGCCCAGTTGTAGGTAGGAATATATCGTATTTATATTAGTTTCCCTTAGGTATTTCCTATTAAAAGTAGTTTCGTAGTTACTAAGTAATGGTAGTAATGCTAGTAGCCACTGTATATAAGTAGAAAACATGTTAGTTATTTATCTAACTTGTTTTTGAAAACGTAGGTACACAAAAAGCTTTAAAAAATAATATGGTTTTTGTAGATGCATTCGAAAATGTTTCCATCTTTCTGATGATACCAAGAAGGCCATATTAAGTCGGATAAATGATTGTAATAGCAAAGATGAACAGGACATCTATATTCAAGGATTGATAGAGGCTTTCCCTGTGAAGGATACTTCAAAACGTCAAGAAGCCAAAAATAGTAAGCCAAAAAGTTACTCCTACAAGTATTTCATTGAAGTAGATGGAAATAGGAAAGAGGTATGTAAAGTAGCCTTTTTAAGCCTGCATGGTGTAACCGACAAGAGAATAAAGAGAATTCGACTACTAAAAATTTCAAATAAAAGTCCCCACGATATGCGTGGAAAATCTGCCGGATCCAGAAGCAATGTAATGCCAGAAGAAACATGTGCTCTACTCCACCATTTTATCGAATCAATTCCTGTTAAAGAAATCCATTATTCAAATAACATTGTAAAAAAATACTTATCATCTGCCTTGAATGTGACAATATTGCATGAGAGGTTTTGCTCAAAATACCCCGAAAAGAAAGTCAATTATCAGTTTTTTAGAAATTATTTCAATGTGAATTTTGACTTGGCGTTTGGTAGACCACATATTGATGTGTGTTCAAAGTGCGAAGAAATTGGCGTTAAGCTAAAGAATCCCCACTTAAACGAAAATGCCAAAAGGGTCGCTAGCGCGGAGTTAATCGTGCGTAAGCGCAGGGCATCGAAGTTTTTTAATAAAGCCAAAGAGATCTCGGAAAAATGTAAAGAGGATGGCAGTACTATTTTAGGATTGTCGTTCGATTATATGCAGAATTTACCACAAAGCAAAGTTTCTTTCCAAGTTTCTACATTTTATCAATTTGACTTTTATCCAGAAAAGCCTGGAGAAGTTATATGCCGCCCCTTTATTGAAAGCGAAATGAGCACTGAAACTTTTAGCCTGTCAAAAACTAAAGGTGTTTGTGCCAATCTTCCTACTGTTAAAGACTTTTCATGCTACTCTTCAAAACTACCAATAAATAACTTAAAAATGAACGACTTGAAAAAGTTGAGGCAGTATATACCCGCAGAATTTGAAGACTTTTACGATGGTATTTTAAGCTGGCCGACTACTGACAGACAAGCAGAAGCTGATGCTGAAGAAGACTTTTAGCAAAGCTACTTTTTATATTTGGCATTATTTTACAATAAGAAACTCTAGTTTTGCTGTTTTAAATACTGTTTTTGTATCTTCCTTTGAAAATTAAAGTTAACTTTCCTTTTCTAATGTACTTATGTTTATTTAATCTTCCAAGGGATGCTTCAATTTCGAAAACGACTCATCTCGGAAAATTCCAAGATCCATTTTCTCCATGTATACTTTTCTGAAAAGGAAAATTTGGCAAGGTTAAGATGTAAAATAAGGAGTGTTAATTATTAGAAAATCGATATTGTCGTAGTTTAAATTAGTCAGAAGAAATTTAGTTTTTTGCTTCTTCTGAAAAATTAAGTCTTCCCGAGATGAAACCCTTTCGAAATTCATTGTAATCGTCAAAAAAATCACCTCAGAGTCTTTCTTGTATCATTTTGTTTTTGAGGATTCTCACATGAACCTCCACGAAATAAACGTTCTATTATACTAAACCGGATTGGCCAATACGTCATGTGACCCAAAATAAGTGAATACGGTATCTTCCATTTTTTGTCTCGTAGAAAAGGAAATTTTGCTATTTATTTAGTGATTAAAATAACATTCCAAACTTAAACGGCTATTTTTTTACAAACTCACATTACCGCACCATAGTTAGGTCAACTAAAGCTCCTAGTTTCGCAATGTCCAAGATAAGGTAAATAAAACTTATTTATTAAATATATAAAAAATCAATATTCTTTAAATGTCACCGCAACTTTACAATGCTGTTTCTTGAAATAAGGCAACATATAATTAGAAGATTTGAACCATATCAACAAATACACAGTAATACATTAAAACACATGCAGTAGTGACGCTAAGAAAAGCTTGGTATCTAATAAAATATTTTTTAGCAAATTAATTTCTTTAATGTTAAATTTATTGTAGTTCCACGACCCGCTATTGGTTTTTAAGCCACGCCGGTCACGTGACCCTGTAACAATCTTTACTGTAGACTATTATACTTTTTTACTATAAGGATCCCTTGTCAATGAAAGTCGGATGGTCTAATACCACAGTGGGATGGTCTAATACGTGGAGTTGTCTATCGAGTTTGCCATATCTAACTAAAACTCTTGTTACTAGTGTAATCTGATATAAGGCTTTGGGTATTTTAGTTTATATTTCACTATTTTGCAATAAAAGTAATTTATTTATACTGCTTAGAAACTAATACTGAAAAATCATTACTATTCTTTACATGAAAATTTTATTGCATCATGTTTAAACATATTCACCGTAATATAAATTGGTATAAACATTGGTGTTCCTGGCTAGGCTTGGCATCGTCGTACGATCAACCTTATACTGTGAGGTAATCTTGGCAGTGGCTAAATATGTAAATAATGAACTCTATTTTTATTTTTACTCTAAGGTTTAGATCGTGTGGATTAAAGATTTCTGAAGATGCCTCGTGCAATTGAAGGCGAAACGTTGCATAGTAATTCCAATTCGACACGATCTAATCCCAAGAACAATTTAAGCACTTATTTAAAATGTGTTATTGCAGCACGTCCTATGAGTACTATAAATTTCGGTTTTGAGATATTCTCACAGAAAGCATTTTCAAATTCATTGACCTTATGCTATTGGCATCTACATGCGATCTAATATTATTATTACGTCGACACAAGCGGTTAAATGTGACAAACTATAAAACTACCTGTAAGGCTGGCTATTAGAAACATAACTGATTTTTGATGTAACTTATTTTAATGTTCTGTGAACTTTACCTCGATATTGCTACACACTTGCTAATGCCCAATGTTGTATCCACGATAATGTGACTCTAAACTGTCATTTCAGTTGCTTTATTTGAAAATTTGGCCAATAACTGTCTACCTACTTTCTATTTACATATTTCATATTTTTGATTCTCATTTCAGTGACTGTGCTAGCAGAATGTGATGTTTTCATATAATAATTCGATCCTTATAATCCTTTTAGTAGTTGACTAATAAAAACTTGAAAAAGTTTACAGAAATTTTTATTTCTTTGTACTCAGCAGAAAACCTATTTAAGAATTTCAGTTGATTTTTATTTTATATATTTTATTATATTATTATTACATTATTTATTTTTTAGGCACTATATCTTTTAAGTTCTCAGTACGATTACTGAATATCTAATAAATTTCCTGTCCATTAAGAATTGTAGCATTGATGCGTCGCGTCGGGGTGGAAATGCGTAATAATAGTAATCCCCTCGAAAAAAATTGAATATAAAGAATGTCGAAATTTATGGCTTATCCAATAATGAATTTTTCAAAAATATAATTTCGACAAAATGGGTTAAATTAAAAAAAAAAGATCGGCTATAATTTGAATGTAAGTGGATTTTGAGTGTATGAAAAATGCTAAGCAAAAATGCGTATTTGGTTTTTTTCGCAGGTTTTGCTCATTGGAGTTCATTTTGTTCATAGCAGAGCGGAGAAAATATAAAAAAGAAACATACCTCCCACGTGAATTGAAAAGTCGGTAATTAGGTATCTCTAATTATGAGTTCATACGGACGCAGTGTAAAATATTTCACACTTTAAAGCAGCAGCTGGAGTGCGTTTGGAAATTACGCCAGAGTATACCCTGACGTCGCCAACCCATTTGTAAACTATACTTGGGCGTACAACTTTTCGCCATGAAGTGTCCAGTTCCATAAATGCTAGACAAAGATTCTAAGATTTAATTCTGATGCTTATGAGTGGCTTTTAGGCAGAATAAGAGAGGATCTGGATTGCCGCCAAGTAAATTTTTTAAATATTTCGGTTACATTTGATTGTGACGTCATAGCTTTAAAACATCTTTACATTGGTGTACACTCTGATTTTCGAACACACACCTGCTGATTAAATACATCTAGTCCTGTTGTTATACCTAGTTAAAAATTAATACGGTACCTAAACAGACAGCTAGGTTTCAATACTAGAAAAAAATAAAATTAGTTTATTCTAAAAAAAAATAAACAAATATTATTGCACCGTTTCTAAAGCTTATTTGGCTCACTAGATTACCATTGCTTTTACTTGAATTGATGGAGAAAATCTATGAGCGTCACTTAACGAATATAGTAGCCAGTAAATCTCCAAGGCATATTCCAAAAGTTATATCACTGATATCATTCTTTACTTGACTAGGGATTGGATATTTGATATTTAAACGCCTGTTGTATGAAATTTTATTCTATGTTTTGTTACCAATTTATTTAAAATTTTTGAAATGTCTACTATGTTGCAAAACTTTCAGATTTTGTAAACGTAACTAACACTAATTATGAACAATAAAAGATTAAACGGCCCAAACATTTCCCATTACTTTAATAAACTGTTTATAGCCGTGAGCAATTGCGTGGTAGAACTTCCTTTCCAAAATTTATAATGTAATAAATGTAAATGCTGTCCCACGTGAACAACAACGTATTGTAATGGCTCTAAATGGATAGCCACTAATGGACTGCAAAATTCACATTAACTAGTTCTCTCTAATGTTTTGAGCTGGAATCGTACATAATGAATCCTAAATTTATAGTTTAAAATTTTAAAATAGTGGTAATTTTTTTAAGCAAAATATTAAACACTGAAGGAATTACAATGTCATTACGAAATTCTTTCAGTGGGAACTACAAACTGATAGCCAAAGTTTAATGAGGAGTACTAGGAATTTCTATAGTTGATTATTTTTGTTTATTGGATAATATCTATGCTGGTAAATAATACTTGTAAAAAATACAAATATTTGATGTTGACCATATTTTATTTGTTTCTTTACATATTTTACAAGGTACCCAACTCTATGATCTTGCTTTTTTACTTCTCTCGTACATGGTAAAAAAATCACCCTCTCAGATTATTTCAGATATTTACGTCACATGGTTCCTAAAGGCCGAAAAACATTTTTTCTCAATTCTGTTGGTCTGTCTGTTTGACAGTCTGTCCGTCTGTCTGTTCGCGGCGTAATGAAAAACTACCCACCCAATTAACAATATGCCGAAACAAAATGGCGGCCTAATGAAATGTTATAAAAAATATTATTTAAAAACCGCTTTTCCAGTTTGCATAAAATTTTACATAAAAATCAAGTATTTTGTAAGAAAAAACTACTTAATGGATTGATTTAAAATGTGTAATAATTAAATGTGATATAGAAATGAAGTAGTACGGATTCAAAATGGCGGACAAATAAAATATTTGTAATAATAGAAAAAATCACCCTCCCAGGTCTTTACATATCTTCAGTTTTACCGTTCCTACAAGCCAAAAAATATGTTCTATCAATTCCGTCGGTCTATCTGTCATTTATTTTGGTAAAAATCCAGTCGCGCATAGTGAATCGTAAAAAAAATTCTTAAAAATTAATTAATCAATTTATCTCACACTTTGCATAAAAATCAAATGTTACATGAGAATGAACTGGAAACATTTTGGTATGAATCCAAGATAGCAAAAAAATTGCGGCCTGATGCCGCCTAATAGAATATTCAAAAAATCAGCCTGAAAAAATTAGTAGATTAATTTAGAATATCGCGAAAACATTAAGTGTAATATCAAGATAAAGTGCTACGAATTCAAGATGGCGGAACAAAATGGCGGCCAAATAAAATGTTCAAAAGACCAACATAAAAAATACTTCTTATTCAATTCACTTATTTTGCAGAAAAATTAAATATGATATAAAGATAAACTGACACGAATTCAACATGATGGAGCAAAATCTCCATGTGTGTTACTGTAAAAACTACTTCTTTAGAAACTCGTAAAATTTTAATAGAAAACCATCATGGCAGAACAAATCATCGCCCAATAAAAATGTTTGAAAAACAACATGTATGTGTAACTATATGACTATGTATCGAACTAACTCGGATCATACTTCACTGCTCCACAAAAAGGAAATATTTATAACCAGGGAATTAGGAAATTTGCCGTTTGTTATTAATGTCCTACGACTAAAAATTAAGAAACTTTTTAGACAAAAAAAAATCATTTTAAAACATTAATCAGCAACTGATGATGTAGATTCAAATGCAATATTAAAGGTTATAAAATTCTGAGAATGCTATAATATCATTAAATTCTGCTTAAATACTTGGAATAATACTAGTTAGACATTGACTATATACCAAATTAAAACAAAACTCTGACGCCCAAAATTGTGGTTTAACAACGTTAGTAATTTTATTGATACTTTATAAACTAGTGTGCTCTCGAGTGGTTTTATTTAAAAATAAAATACAATTCAATTCTGGCTTTTCTTAAGCCCAGAGAATCATACCACTTAATATACTAATAATACTATATAATAATATACGGGAATCGTCGGAGGGGAAGGCGTGAACAAAATGATCCGGGCTGATGGTGTCTTCTTTAATTTTGCATCCTGATGGAAAACATAAGAAGTTTTCTCCCATGAACATTGGAGGCTAGTATTGAAAAATGTACAGGACATGTAGATGGTTTTCACGATGTGGCATCCCGAGGGAACCATAGCCATGAGAATTTGGTATCCCATTGGATTCAGGAAGAAAGAAGTAATCATTTAGAGGCGCTAAGGGGCAATTTGCCTTTAAAGTCTCTGGGATGGCATTTCCGTTTTCTATGCGTTTCAGTCCTCTTTGATGGTCGGCCTCTATAGGTGATTTTTTCACGATTACAAACATCCTATTTGACCGCTATTTTATTCCGCCATCTTGAATTCGTACCAGAATTTTACCAGTTCGTCTCTATATCACACTTAATTCTTGCACACAATTTAAAATCAATCTAATAAATAGTTTTTGCAGGATGATTTTTTTAAATTTTTTATTGTGCCCTTTTTGTTTCGCCACCTTGGATTCACACCAAAATTTTACCACTTTATTCCCACGCAATACTTGACTTGTGCAAAATTAGATGTAAATTGGATAAGTACTTTTTTGGTAATAATTTTCACTAGGTTGCCATTTTGTTCTGTCATTTTGCATTTTTACCAAAATATTACCAGGTCGTTAATTTTTGATTAAAAAAAGTCAATCAGGTAAGTATTTTTCTAGCTATGCCTCGAACAGACAGACTGACAGACGGACGTAATTGAGAAAACATGTTTTTTGGCATCTGGAACCTTAAACGTGAAAATTTGGGATGGTGATTTTATTAACGATTCCGTTTTGCAAGGGAAACAACAATTTAACGAACAGAATCAGCTGCGAAAATTGTCCATGTTCAGTATATATCCACTTCGTTGAATTGGCAAAATACGCAAATATAAAACGGAGTGTTTACCCGTAAATAAAAGATATTCTAAGAGGCTGTTTCTGAAACGAAGGCAATCATTTTATATTCCTAGTTTCCTTTCTGTCTCTATCGTTTTTAAGCGTTAATGTGTTATACTTTTTTTTATTCGAAATATACCATTAGTATAGTCGATGAGAAATAGAGCTAATTTTTTAATATGCTGTTTCTGGTGTTCAAAAAGATTAAATCCCAAGTTGGCGCCTGTTTAACTGCTTTTTCTTTAGCTATGGGTCAAAAATTTATGAAAATATTATAGATGAAATATGTATTACGGATGTGGTATGTAAAACACTGAAATTTGGAGGACAAAACATAAAATATTATTTTTTGGTTGTAACTTCAATAAAAAAAAAATTAAATCATGCTTATCGAGGTATACTTAGCATAATGTGTGATTGTGAAAACCTATAGTTATTACATTAACGTAATGACGCCTTGGCGTTTTTGTTTTTAGTTATTATAATTTTTCGTTGAAAGATGCTATGCTATAATTCTTATTTAGTCTTTAAATTATTTCTGAAAGTTCCACACGCTTTTATTGTTGCATGTTTGCTACCAGCACATATTTGTTGCTGTTTTAAATACTAAATTACTCTTAATCGATTTAACTTTGTCAACCTATCGTTACAAACGCAAAGCAAATAGAAAAAAATTATAAAAATATTATGTCAAATAAGTGAGTTGTGCATATAACTTAGCAACCAACATAGTGAGTCTTCTAAATAATCAACAAATCTTGTAGTCCTTTATTGAGAGATATATTTGTCAATAAATACTTTTGTTTTTAACTTATACTCTGCTATTCTACAAAAAAAGCAATTTTAAAACGTTCAATAAAATTAAGATTTTATTTTTGCAATTCGTTACTTACCTATACTGGTATCGTAAGCGTGCAAGTACTCGCTAGTCATAAACTGCGAAACCAGCGACGATTTGCCGACCGCAGGGCCGCCCAACATCAATACCCTGAAGGGCGCTGGTCCCGGAGCGGAGGTGGAACTCTCCCTGGAAGAGGCTAAACTACAAGACGCTGAGGTTCGCGCCGATCCAGCTGCTGAAGTTGGTCCCGGAAGTTGTTCAGTACTGCAAGAAGGATATTTATAATTATTATATATTTATTTATAGTTACATATTTTACTCAATGTACAGTTTTTCGGTAGTTAAATTAATATCCAAAGTTGAAATTTCATGCAGATGTTCTATAGATGTATTCCTGGGATGACAGGCTTTTGAGATTTTAAAAGATCGTTTCATGAAAATTTCCCGTACTCTGGTTTGAAAAATCCTTTCTCAAGCCAGGAGACTTTTATCGAAAAACCATCGAGAGATTACCCTAAACTTTAAAATCCTTCTGAAAAATACCTTGAAAACTAATTTTTGAGAATCTGATAAATACGCAACCTTAAAAAAATAAAATTGGGCCGTTTATTAAATTTATTCAGTTATTTAAGATAACCTGTACGCAATCTAGTTCCAAATTATGTTTTTTTTTTAATATCGGCATAAAAGTATCGGTCTAAATTAAATGAGTGTTTTATTCTTTACCAAATTGGCAGATTTTCCGAAGAAGGCAAAGAATTGGGAGATTTTAAATTAAGAAAATGCCTCCCCTCCCCCCGAATTATTACCCTAAAATTTAAAATTCTTGAGAAAATACGGTGAAAAATTTTTTGAGAGTCTGATAAACACGCATTTTAACAAAAATCTATTGGGCCGTTTATTAGTTTTATTCCGTTTTTTGGGACAACCTGCATGTAATCTAAATTATTGTTTTTAATATCGACTCCAACGTACAACTCTCAGTTAAAAGGAGTAATTTATTCCTTACCAAATTGGCACATTTTCCTAACAACTAGATTTTTTGAAAAAATAGGTTTTTAAGCCGGAAAGTTTTGACTGAAAAACCGCCGAATACATACATTACCCTAATCTTTCATTTTCGCACGCGAAAAAAATTATGGACGAATTGTCAACAACCAGACAGTTTTAAATTCTTGCACCGTCTTATTCAACACCCTGTATAACAGTGACAAGAGTCGCTAACGCCAAAATAATTTGAAAGCTGAATTTTCATGAAACAATCTTTTAACAGCCGAAAGCTGGTCAAAATGCGTTGACTCGTTTTCCATCCACAGCATTTTGAATAAGATGTTGAAAATTAGATTTCCCGATCTTTTTGTTAACCTGTCTATATGAAGAAAACCCCCCTTTAGAGGTAGTAAACCAGCAAATCATATAAAGCACGAAACACTTTCAGAATATTAACTCTTTCAGAACTGCTTAGAGCGAAATAATATACCATAGGAACAGAAGGAATAGAGAAAATTGAGCAACTTTACACAAAAGGATCGTACTAAGTACAAGTATTATTAAGCAAAATATGTGGCAAACTTTTTAAAAAGTATGTTAGGAAACGGGTACCTATTAATAAAATAAGCCCAAATAGAAATGGCAGATCCACAATAGGTCACCTTTTTACAGTATCAAGTAATATTGGAAAAGTCAGCCGTAAATTAAGAAATTAACTATGAATTTGTAGATCTAAAAAAAGGCTATGACAACACTCTACTCAATCTGGAAAATCGTGCAAATCACAGATATCAATGTTGAGTTGAACTAATTTATTCATAATATAAAGAAACAACAACCAAAATTAAAAGAGAAACCAAACTAACGTCAGGATCCTGCAGTAAAAAAGGACTAACGACTATTCAAAAAATATTAAACAAAAATTTCAAAAAATCAAAAAAATAGTGATAAAATACCTTATTGTGTGCTATTTTGCATCTTTAGGTAAATAATTTGTTTTGGAGTACACAGGGTGAAAATTAACTGATGTAACTGATTACGAACTTTTGCATACGTTTACATTTATGCAAAGAACTTTCAGAAATTACTCCCCGATATATATATTTTCTGTATTCTCTGTGCGAGTTTTTGGTTTACCTGGGATTTATGAGAGTTTATTTGTTCTGCAAATTTGCCAAAATTGCATACGCTGGAACTGGTTATATTATCGTATCAAAAAACAGAAGCATTTTTTATGTTTCTAATAATAAATATATAAAAAAAGCAAAAGTTTTGATTAATTCGTCCGTACATCATTTGCTTCTAATTATTTGATTTTTTCCATCCTTGGGATTTTGCACCTCATGTTCGCTGGCGTTAAATTTCTCCGCCAAAGATTTAAAGGGTTTGTGTTTTTTATTTCCATTTATTTCTATATTATGAGCTATTCTTCAAACATTGTAAGTAGATTTAGTGTTCTTTGACCACGATTTTTTATAATCTTTCAATTTGTAAAGGCGCATATAATTTTGCAAAGGCAAAGAACTTTCTTCTAAATTCAAAGTTACAATGATTTATATAAGTTCTTCTGTACATTTATGTTTAGAGACGCAAGCTAGAACTCAGGGTAAGTGATGAAGGATCAGATTTATACCTGATCCTGACCCCAAAAGCTTTAAAGAAACATAATAATTTACAGTCATATCTTGAAAGTCAACAAAGGTCAACAGTTTCAGTAGTTACTTTACTTGCTAGTAATTATGCTATAAGCACATGTTTATACAAGCAGGCAAACTCGAAGCGCACGTTCAGACAAAAACTATAGTTTTACTCGTTCATGTGTGTGCCTTAAGAATTGAAGATGTGTCCTATAGTGGAAAATGTAATTTTAGAATTAAGTACTTTAATATAAATTGTCGAATTTTATTGTGATTGACTGGCATTTTATGACCGTAAATTAACGTTTTACTTTAAAAATATATTTATATGTTTACTAAACTCAAGGACGGTGAAAAAAAATTCTTTATATTCAAAAATTATTGGTCAACAATCTATTTTCATTAACATAAAGCCACGACAAACGACTTTTTCTCAAAAATCAAAACCAGGCGTGGAAAATATATTCTAAATTAGTATAGAAATTATGTAATTTTGATATATACAATAATTGGGCAACTTCAAACTAAAATAATGAAAAACAAGCTGCAAAGGCATATTTTAAACTTTTGGGCACCTCAATCTGGGGCGAATACCGCCAAGACACTGATGTAACACAAACAGAGAAAAGCTACTACTGTCAAACTCATTCCAAACTATTATATCTTCATTCTTGTACAGTATTTCTCAATTAAAGCTGTAGGAATCAAAAGGAACAAAAAAAAATATAGTATTAAATGGGACGAAAATAGGTATATAAATAATTAATCCGAGTTCAAGGTTCTATATTCCTAAGATACCATAAATTTCTTTGAAATAATGTTATTCTAAAATCAAATAGCGGCACCCTGTCCTGTAATGTAATCACCAAACCCTTTCTCAAACCGCTTATGTTGACTTAAAGAGAATGAACAAAGGAGTCATTGAAATAATGGGAAGGGTCTTTTCTTTCACAGGTCATTGTACCTAGATCAATCGAAATGGCTTTCTAATCTAGTATTTATAGTCGGAGAGCCCGTGAACATTTTACGTGCGTCATTTATAAATGAATGCATCTAAAAGTAATCGAAATTTTGTACTCCAAGTATGACGAAGACCATCTTCTAGTAGCTGGACTATAGAACAACAATGAGTGGGAGTGATTTGCGGATATTACAAGATAAATAAGTTAAATATCACTCTAATTTGGCTAGCTTGTCCCAGTATTTTACCCCCTCTTATGCATATTTTAAATATTTGTATAGAAAAGTGGTATTTTCCGTTGAAATGGAAACAGGCGAATATCGTGTCTCTACCCAAGGTAGGCAATCCCACTCAGTTTAGCCAGTTACGTTCGATTTCAATTCTTCCGACGCTTTCCAAAGTACTTGAAAAAATTATGGAATCTCAGATGTCCATTTTTTTGGAAACCAATAAAGTACTTCCCAGGAAACAATCTGGATTTCGAGCGAGCCACGGTTGTCCGAGTGCACTCTCAATTGTCACCAACGATATTTTAGGCCTATGGATACAAGCAAAGCTTGTGTTTTGGTTTTACTTGATTTTACCAAGGCGTTTGACATGGTAAATCATGAAATTTTGATCTCCATTTTGCGGTAGGTGGGTTTTAGTGGAAGTGCAGCAAGTTTTGTCTTATCTTTTTTGACACATAGAATGCAGCAAGTTGTTGTTAATGGAAATACCTCCGAACCTCTGAACGTTACAACTGGCGTTCCCCAAGGGAGTATACTAGGCCCACAGTTATATAGTATATACACTTCACAATTTGAAAGATGTCTAAGATTTGTAACCATCACATGTACGCTGTCGATACTCAGATTTATTTTCCTTTTAAGCCCTCTGATGTCGATATTGCTAATAATCGCATAAAATCCGATTTAGAGAAGATTCTAAATGAAAGTAATAGACATCTTTTAAAAATAAACCCTATTAAATCTGTTGCTATACTTTTTTGTAGTGATAATATTAGAAATAACTTGCTACAAAATCTTCATCTTACACTTCTAATCTAAATCTATCATATTTAAAAATTCTGCGAAAAAATTAGGGCTTATTTTGAATAACAAATTAAGATTCACCGAACATGTTACATCGAAATTAAAAATTGGATATTCTACCTTAAAAATGTTATATTCTCATAGAAATTATCTTAGTTGCGAAACAAAAAAAAAATGCTCTGCGAATCTCTTGTCTTTTCACCATTAAACTTTTATGATAGGATTTATGAACCCTGTTTAAATGCCTTAGACGTAACAAAAATTCAAACGTTACAAAATTCTTGCTTAAGACTAATATTGGGAATTCGCCGAAGACAACATATATCACATAAACTTAAAACTATAAAATGGTTAAACATGTACAATAGACGGATTTTACATTCGACTTGCTTTTACTATAAAATTTTAAAATATAAATCTCCTCCTTACCTTTTAGATTGTATTGTTTATCGAACGGATGTACACAACTTAAATATCCGTAGGAAGAACATATTGACAATACAAACACATAATAAAGAGTTATTTAAACGTTTTTTTTTGTACAATGTTGCTTTATGTGTCAATAAATTTGAAATTACTGATTTTTCACTTGCGTTTATAGTTTTCAAGAGACATTTGAAAAACAAATTACTTGTTCAACAATCATAATACTTTGCTGAATTGAGTTTTAAATTTTGTTTTAATTGTGCCCGCCTGACTTTTTTTTTAATTCTAGTTTTGATGATTGTTTAGTCATTGCGATGGTTTTGTAATTATATGTCCATATAAGCCATTTTTCCCCTTTCTCTTTCCTTTATTCCCTTTTCCTCTTCAATTTAATATTTTTAACATTATTTTTCTTATCTAGCCTTTCTACCTCATTATGTAAACCTCATATCTTTAAGTGTAGCAATCAACTCCTATTCGACCAGATTTGCATTGGCTATAACAGCACCTAATATGAGCATTTTTTATTTTGTTCGTATGGAAGGCTGAAAACAAGCCATTTAACCCTCTTTAAAATTAATGATTTGTACATCCTTATTTGGGTTAATAAACGTTTAATTATTATTATTATTGTTCTTATTAATATGTCAAGTTTTTTTTATTTTCAATCCTATTTTACTATTATCATAACCTTGACGGCTATCTGTAAAAATCTCTGGAAAATATTTCTGTAAAATAAATTACGACTTTAAAAGTTACGAGAAACGCTGAAACCGTCTCTAAAAATTCAAAATTTTTTAATTGTCTCAACAAAACGCACCTACCTTATTTGGAAATGAAATTACGGGGAATTTTTTTTGACAGATGTCGAAAAAAATTAAAATAAATAACTAAAGTTACATGGAACTGTGAAAACCGTATATAAAAATTTTAAGTAGTTCAGAAGTTACAGGAAAAATAAAAACCGTATTTAAAAAATTTAAGCAGTTTTAAATAAGAATTTCAAAAGTTGATAACTTCTTCGAAAGAACTTATTCAAGTTTTCACCTATTAATCAAACAAAAACGGTTCAAACACAATAAATAATTACTAATTGCAAAACTTTGATTTTTGTTAAAAAAAAATTACACAAAACATACACTTAAACTCGAAAGTTTAAAATACAAATCGAGAAATCGACTCTTTAACTCGTAAATGCACAAACATAAATTAAAGCGATAAAAAATATCAGATAAATATTTGCTTTAAACAAACTGAAACTCAGCCATCACAAATATCTCTGTACATTTTATGATCATCCTAGGCCAAAGCCACCTATTTTTTTTTGCGTCGTATATGGATCGGTACCTATCGATTTTTGACCGATATGTGAACTTTTTCTTTAAATCGAATCGAGGAAAATATCAGAGCATTTTTGTAGCCTAATAAATGCTCCATCCGCAGGTCTGGAAATAATTTTAATTACTGTTCGCACTAAGCGGCAAAATGGCAAAATGAGGTTAAAGTTGGAATTTAAATTATCAACTTTAAAAAATTTCGGTAATTTAACCGTTAAAGTTATAAACTCGAAATCGGATCACTGTCTACCTGAAAATATCTTGTTTCGTAATAAAATACCCTACGGGCTTAGATATATTAGTTTCCTTGTAATACAGTATAATGTTAAAAAATGTACCCATTCTTGGGAACTTCGGTGCAAACTTTACCTCGTTAGTGCACTCCTTGTATATAATCCAGGACCCTTCCTAAATAGTCCATTTTATGTAGCCTTTTAGACACTTTCCGGTGCCGTAATTCGTTTTCTGACCAGATGACTACTTTTTTTATAAAAAAGAAAAAGTTTATGACTTTTTGGAAAAATTTCAGTTTTTCTTAAACATTTTTATTTTCTCGTCATTTTTCTGACAGAAATACATTTAGGTTTTTGCTCACCTAGATATTTCCTATGAAAAACGTCTCTTGGAAAAATTCGATAGGACTCACCCACTTTGAGATATAAGCATTCCATAACACCCTTTTTTCGAACGAAAAAAATTTGTAAAATCATCAAACGACATTGAAACCCAAGTAAGACCGGAAGAACCATCGTTCCAGAAATTATCGTCACAAAAAATTAAAATTGCGACCTCAACCGTGTTACATCGAAGTTGACTTTTTTGGTCAAGTTTGCGGTACCATATCTTCGGTATCAAAGGTGGTTCAGAAGATTGTTTGAAAGAAATCTCGAGATCCTGGTGCCCTCTAAAAATACGTATTAAATTCAATGTCCTATATGTAATAGTTTCCGAGATATGCCCGCTGAAAAGGCGAAAAGCACGGTTTTCTGAAATAACACGCCCCCACAACAGGTTTTCGTTCCCGAGTGTTAGAGCCATAGTCACAAACAGCCGCGAAGCGGACGTTTGTTAACAATAAGTCAAAATAATGATTACTGAGATTAAACCTTGCCAAAATAGAATCACTTTTCAACGTTTCGCCTACGATTGTACGAGGTATCTTCAGAGATCGTTACTTAACCAGATTGGAACCTTCGGAATGTTGGTGTTCAGATACTGCAGAGTATACAGTCTGTTTCTTTCTAATACATCATTTATGTTACTTAAGCCCAGTGGATATGGACTATTCAGTTTCTGCAATATAGACATCCCACAGAAACAAGGAATTGCATATACTCCATCCGTTTGGAAATGAATAAAGTCCTTTGGCGATCACAAATATTGTCTATTTTCTTGCGTGTGTTGAGGATTGAAAGTATGTTGGACCAGCGAAGTAACATTGCAATGTTCTTTTTGGTTTTGTGTATAAATGGAAGAACTACATTATCGGTAACTTCTTGTTAATTTACTTTCGTAGTGTAGGTTTATTATATTTTCAAATTGACCGCCTAATATCATCAATGCAATATCCATTACCTCTTAACGCTTGAGCCAGTTTTTCTGTTTCCAGTTGTAAAGAAATTTGTTCACAAATCGCAAATAATTAATAACTGTGTCTATACGAGGAGATGATGTAAATTTGTATTTAGGTAACTGCTTGTATGCGTTGGTTTTTTATATACAAAGTGTCTTAAGGAACGACCCCTACCCTTTGTTCAAGAACATCTAGAAAGGAGATTGTGCCTCCTGATTCAATTTCCATTATATATTTTGCATTAGGATGTTGCTGATTTAGATGATCAAGAAACGTGGGTAGATTTTCTGGACATAAGGCCATATTACTATAGTGTCGTCTACATATCTGCACCACGATTTTGGCTTTAATGTTTTGACACATGCTTCAATCAGATTTTTTTATATGTGGCAGGGAGAATAAATACACCTTTTGGGCCTTTCAAAAGCCGCTTTAAATAAAAACAATTAGATCTAATTCAAAGTTTAGTTAGTTTAAAATGGCTATTTGTGTGCCTTCTAGAGAGTTAAATTTGTTTCCGCCTTTTCAAAAAAATCTGTAAATTTTAAAATGTCTGGTAAACTATTTACAGTCATTTCGTTCTTTTCACCCTGTATAATATCTGTTTAACATTTGTTTCTGAAGGAATTCGTTAGAAGGAAGGTTCCGGGAAAAGACCATTTTACCGATTTTTTTTGTCAGTCACTTTGACGTTAAATACTTATTGTTCTGCCTACAACATTTTTGCACTAAAGTAAATTTTTGCAACTTTGGAAGGTTTAATGATGTGAATTTTATCAGGTCCAATAGAGCTTTTAAAGAGCTACAATTGGAAACAGTGACCGTTGTCCTAATTTTACTGAGATCTGCCCTAAAAAATAGATCAAATTCCTGGACTATTACAAGAACGTTCGCTCTATTTATGCCAGCTATAAATTACCAGCACTAAACCAATAAATCAGGTCGAATTTAAATTTTAGTTGGAAAGTCAGACGTTTATCACAAATTGACATATTCTAATGAATGCACGTGTTATATCCAAAAGTCCTTGCAAGGTATGTTACGCTCAATAGGAGTACTGACGTAAAAGGAAAAGCTCTATTAAAGTTGACGTATAAGGAAAGACTAATGATCCAGTGAAAACTTAGCAGTCAAAGTCATAGTCGTAGTTTTTGGTTTTACTGCTTTTTTTTTTCTATTTGGGAGTGAGATGAAAAATTAAATCATTAAGGAAGCATTTGCCAGAAGACTTAGAAGTGGTTTTTTTTTATTCGTAGTAGGGGCAAAATGAGGAAGGTCGCCACGCGCATGCACTTGTGTTATAATGATATTATGCTCAATAATCATACGAATAAAAGCTTTCATACAATTGCCTATTTTATATGAAACAAAACTATATATTTTCGGAGGATCTAATGGGTAGAGCATTATTATTTGGGTAATTTATGATATCGCTATCATTTATTTGATTATTAATTTTATATAGTTACCTCATTTTTACAAATTTAGTTTAAATATTTAAATAAAAAAAACTATCGAAATACTTGTACAAATAAAATAAGGAAAATGATAGACAATGTACAATATAGCTAACAATATTCTTTAAAAATCCAATTAAAATGAATCAGCATAATAAAAATAAAATATAAGTAAACTCTAATAATAAATAAACAGACTTTTACAGCTGAATTTACTAAAAGGGTTTACATTTAAAGATCTATGTTAAAAGTTACAGTAATATTTTTATTTACAATGAAGTTAAGATTTTCATAGCCATAAATGTGGCGAGTTTTTAGAGTTCTGAAAGTTAACAGGGGAATTGCCTTAAATTATAATGTAAGATACAAAAATTTAAACTATTCTATGCATATTAACATCTATATCTAAGTTTATAATCCGAAAGACCCTCTTATTCAATGTAAAGTCACCTGAAATTTTCTATTACTTTTTCTGTATTTAAGGTTTCCTGAAACTCGAGTCTTTTTGAAGTTCTTTTTCTCTATAGCTTACGAAAAAATGACAAACTTATGTAATAGCAAAAGTATATAAACGACAAACAATCCCTAACCCCTAATTTTTTTGGAGTTCCAGATTTGGTGACCTATTTTGTACAGATTCGATATAGTTTTTGTGAATTCCAATTGTTTTTTATTTTTCTATGTAATTAAAAAAGTAGCAATTGGGGACTGAGAGCAAAAATACAATAGCAACTCCCAAAAACATATTTATTAGTACGTTAAAAAAATAAATAACTTTTTTGTTGTTTTACAATATCTGCAGGCCAAATTCACTATTGATGCTTTGCACAACTGATTGTTTCTCACTGTATATACTGTAGTTTTATGCAGATGATCCTCCTTATTCAACACGAAACTTTTCGACTATACAATTCATAATCTTCGCACTGACAGCCGCCTTAAGCGCAAGTTCAGAATTAAAGATTTGTTTAAATCTTAAACCATTAGAACCCCTCCAGAGTTTTTTTGTTCAAATATAAACAATCTTCTCAGAATACTTAACCTGTAGATATTCTTGCTATATGATGCCTTATAAAAAAGTTTTTGTAACAAAACTATGACTGCTATAATTTTAACCAAATATACAATAGGGAAGCACTTAGGGGCTAGACTAATCCTTAGTAAAGTTCCTCATAAATTTCCGCTTCAAATCTTTATGCTATATATTATATATAATATAATACCAAGAAAGACTATCCGATTTAGAGCAATAAGAAGAAGGAATAACAATTTTTAAAAGTTTTACCGTTTTCGTATACATTTCTTTACACATTATTAGTTTTAAGTTTATCCTAAAAGATATTTTTTGGACTCCAAGTACTTATCAATGACACAATAACATTGTGAGTTTGGTTACACATATTTATTATCGGAGTGTCATACTAAAACATATTATGTAAATAAAATGTACACTTATAAGAGTACCGGTTAGGTGTAACATAGTGTGTGTAAACTCTAAAAGAAGTATGGCTCATTAATGCTACATAACTCGAAACTTATTAGACTCTCTTTAGAATAAAGTCGCCCATTATTGGCAGACAACAAGCTTTTTCTTACAAAATAGGTACAAAAGCCACACATAATCACTTTCCGTAAGCAGGCAATTCTATGTCAGTTTTGTTTGATTTCTCTTAATATTCGCAAAATAAATATGCAAACGCAGCACTCTGAGGAACTCTCAAATTAAATTTTAAGACAATCGTTAACTCGTCAGTTATAAAGGAAGTATTATGAGGAAAGGGAGAATAGACTTTGCGGTAACTTTTAATCACAAATCGTTGTTAATTGTCTGATAAAATAAACATCACTTTCGAACTTTATGCGACATATTTTGCCTTTAAAAACCACTGTATTCCGTGTATACTCAGAGGTTTTTTTATCGACGTCCGCTTTAATTAAAACGTCCTTAAATTGTCGACCCTATAAACCATTAGATCAGGTAGAAACTAAAGCTGAATCACTCTAGAAAATTAGGCGACGGCACTACGATGTCGCGCTCGCCATGAATTGAGTTAAATGTCGGTAAAAGCCCATTTCTCTCTTGCCAACAGAGGTCAGAAGAATGATAAAAATGCTTTTATCATTACTCTATTATCGACACCTTTAGGCTAATATATTTAAATGCGGTATATATATATATATATATATATATATATATATATATATATATATACAGCGTATCCTGAAAAGTTCTTAACAAATGGAAAACTTTTTTATTTTTCATTTTATGAAAAGTGTTACTCTTCGTAATAAGTTCTACTTGCTCCGAAAATATTGAAATTATAAAACTTTAAAAATATTGTACAGGTTTGCCAAAAACTTTTAAAAGAGAAAAACTAAGAGAAAACTACCCATATGTTTAATTTTAGAGCAAATTGCCATACAAAATTATTCTGAGTATTTAGAGGTGTGATAAAATACTAAATTTCATAAATAAATTTATATCGAATGAAATGTACGGGGTATACAAAAAGTATTAGTTTCATCGTATAAAGAATTAACTAAGAATGGACAATGAAGAAATTATGCTTCTACGAGAGCGTCATACCGTTCCATACAATTTATGGTTCATCTACTAAACTTTGCTATTACCGCTCTTCCTATAGCTGGCGAAATTTCTTATACACACTGCCTGATAACTTTTTCCAGGTGATCAACGATTTGGAATGACCTGTGAAGATTGACCTTTTCTTCTAACAGTCCCTAAAGGAAAAAGTCCAACGCGGTTAGGTCAAGAGACCTGGCTGGCCACGGGATTGCAGAATACCTTCCTATTCAGCGATTTAAAGTTAAGTTAAGTTCTTTGTAAAAAATTGGCAACTATCTGTGTACCCTGACATGGTGCTCCGTCGGGTTGGTAGCAAAGTGAACGGCTGATATTTAATAGGAATTCTTCAACAAATTCAAACAATTGAGCATTTAAAAAATTCAAGTAAGTTTGGCTTGTCAAATTTTCAAGCAAAAAATACCGAGACTTTAGGATTTTCAATGACCGCTTGCAAAACTTGCATTTGATTTTCGTCGGTAGTAGATCAGGCTTGGTGTTTCCTTTTAATCGTATTATCAACAGATCCAGTGGATTTAAACTTGGTCATGACATTTGCAACAGTAACATAGCTTATTTGTTTATCTAGATGTCTATTATTAAAATGTCAGCCGCTTCACGACCTGTTTTATAATGATCTCCAACAAGTAACACAATTTTAATTTTTTCATGTTTTGTTAATTAAACTACCATGAAGAAAACACTTCAATTATCTACTGTCAGTACAATGAAAGATCATGTTTCGGTAACAACAGCATGTTCAGTTTTTTCAGCCTACTCACTTTTTTTAGTAATTAGCCTAAGAGCAAAACATTACGTTTTCTGCTACTAGAAAAGTACTTCCGAATTTCTTTATGAAATTTAGTATTTTACCACAACTCGGAATAATTCTCTTATGGCAATTTGCTCTAAAACTAAACTTATAGGTAGTTTTCTCTTCAGGTAAGTTTGGATTTGTCTAAGTTTTTGGCAACCCTGTACAATATTTTTCAAGTTTTATTATTCCAATAAAAGGAGGAAGCAGAACTTTTTATGAAAATGGAGAAATAAAATGAAGAAAAAAAAGTTTCCATTTTTTAAGAACCTCTCAGGACAGGTTGTATATATATATATATATATATATATATATATATATATATATATATATATATATATATATATATATATATATATATATATATATATATTTTGTGAATGCTACCTCTTTCTGTTCCATTAAGGAGCTCGTTGCGAAAATATGGCGTTAGTATTTTGACAGCTTTACTTCCTCCCCAAGTTAACTCAACAGTATTAAGATTTTCATTGTAATTTTTTTCATATTATTTTTCAAGGATATATTTTGTTAGTAAGTGAAGTCGAGCATTCGTTTTGCCCCCACCTCGTAGCTCTCTACGTTTGGCATCACGGGCTTTTCCAGACGACTAAAAGGAAATTTATCCTTAAAGAATTGAAAATGCTGTTTTGCCACATTATTATACCAATGCAAGTTGTATATAATTTTCACCGCATTCATTTTTTCCTCCATTGTAGATCCAATTTTATTGAATATTATTTGACACCTCTGTGGTGGTTGTTGCTCCTAGTTGCCAAAATAAAAGAAAAATCTAATTCACCTGTATTTCAAATTGTGGTAATGACACATTTTGAACAGGGGGTCAGTTAGATTGCAATCATCTATCACAAAACAAGTTATGTTGTCACTGCAAATAAATGTTTATACATGGCTACTTTGTTTTTTATCTGTTTTTGAATGACTTTGACTAATTGGAAAAAATGCTTAGTGCAATTTTTCCGGAAAATTTTTCAGCCTATCGATTTTTTCACTTACAAAAAAGTACTATGAATAGTTTTTAGTATAAAATGAACAACAGAAAACTCATATAAAAAGTACATTTTCTGACTTGTACGAAAGCAAATTCTAAAGCCTGACATTTAAATTGATTTTAGGATTAATCTTTGACGAAAATAAAATTTAGAAAAAACTTCCGAGTCTACATTTAAAAGCCGCTATTAAAACGAAGGTCATAACCCTAAAGCCATTATAAGCTTTAGAACTCTAAGTAATTAATTACCGACCGGTTAAAATCCAGATTAATGCTTCAAGCAACTGATATTTTTTAACTGCTTGAATGGTTTCATACATATTAATGAATGCCTAGAGGCTATAATTTACTTTTAATAACAACAGAAGCCAAACAATGCCGTACAAATTTAATTCGAACAAGTTAATTGAAACTCGGCACGTTCAGAAATCGCTGAAAAATAATGTATGCAAATATCCAGGCGTATACAGGCGTGTTTAGTATTAGAAAACCAATCTGCTAGTTTGAGAACTATGTTTAATACTGTTTATGGAAATTATCACTGGTTTGTGAGTTATCTATATTCAAATATAACGAATTATGTTGTATTCAGCATTTCGGGCCACGGTTGAATTACCTAATTGTTTTGAAACAAAAAAGAATAACACAACTTATGCCCTAGCTAGGGTTGACTCTTTATCTATTTCGTCTATATATGATGAAGATGGTAGTTGGGATTCAACTGCGTGACAATGTGAAATTACGAAACAACGTTAAATTAAAGTACATCGCCCCCTTTTTACGGATTTAGAATTTTATGGACTATACTATTAATTTTTTTTTCATAAGAAAGATTCCTATAATATATTACTTTTAAATTTAGTAAAATAAAGGGTTCACTGAAGAGAAAGCTAATGTGAAAAACAACAAATAATCAACAGTGAGGAAATAAAAATCTGTCGCCCGCCTTCTAACTTTTGAATCGCTCGGTATATTACAACAAAATGTGGAACGATAATGTATGAGCAATTTCCCCATTTTTTGAAATGACAGCTTTAAATGCCAAGAAGACAGCTGAAAGCAGTTTCGCAGTTTTTTTTTTTATGGAAAGGGAGTCGAGTGATACATCGTTTTAAAGTTATTTTTATTCTTAATTCAAACCCCGATTTTGAAAACATTTTAAGTCAGCACTTCTCAAATGATGACCAATAACAAAAATTGATTTTCTGATACGCGATTTCGTGCTGCACTTTTTTCCAACTTTTTTGTTGCCCTTGTTTTCTAATATTTGACACTTTAAAACGTTCTAAAAGTTTCCGAAAATATTATTTAATTGAAATGGCTCGTTCGTTAGAAAATATAATCAAAGGAGTTCTCATCTTTGGCGGGGCTAATCAGAATTATCACGCTGCAGTTCGCATCTTCAATGAACTCTTTCCGGAACGACCAATGTGCAGGAAATATTTTCAGAATTTATTGTCAAAATTTCAAGTCATAGGGACGGTAATAGATGCTTCAAGATCTAGGAGGCCCCCAAAATTATCGAAAACGTGAAAGTTCAGGTCGTAGCTGAAATGGTCGTAAATCCCAGATAATGTACTAAGCAAGTAGCTAAGATATGCAATCTTTCGCGTTTGTCCGTTAAGAACATTTTAAAATCCAATAAATTTCATCCTTATAAAATGAGAATTGTCCACGAATTAACCGAAGTTGACCCTGACAAGCGACTAGAGTTTTATGAGATTCTAGCTGAAAGAATCACAGCAAATCCCAAAATTTTGCGCCATATTTGTTTTTGTGATGAGAGCACCTTTATCCTCAATGAAAGGACATACTCAGTTTTCTCAAAAAATAAATGTTTGAACTGATATTTTGGGTAACCATATCATAGATCCTATACTTTTGAAAGGAAATTTAAACGGCCCCACATATCTTTGAAAGCAGCAGGATACCATTACTTCACTTATTAATGATGTTGTTGCTCAAAACCCACGTGAGTTCCACTTTGGCACTACGTTTCAACAGGATGGTGCCCCGCCATATTATTTTAGAGACACTAGAAATTATTTGGATGCATCCTATCTGCACAGATGGATTGGTCACCGAGGTTCGAAGTGGCCAGCTGGCTCGTCAGATCTTACACCCCTTGATTATTTTCTGTGGGGCTATGTGAAATCTCAAGTTTTCATAAAGGCTTCTAATTCTCTGGGCGAACTGCGTGAACGTATCATCGACGTCTGTGCAGGAATAAAGCCTGAAACCCTCCATAATGTGAGGGAATAAGCAAGGCGAATATTTACAACATTTTTTAAAATGGAAATTTAAATTTGAACAGTTTTTTAATATTTGTTTTATCCGTTTTTTATCAATTGTTATACTGTTTTTATAAAATATTTACCGTTTCATTTTCGTGCTTCACTTAGCATGGAGTACTGACATTGGTAACCTCAAAAAATATTCCAAAAGTATAATAATGATTACATTACGAAAACATTTTTATTGGTCATCGTTTCAGAACTGTTGAATCAAATTTCAAAATCGGGAGTCGAATTAAAAATAAAAGGCTTTTAAAACGATGTATCACTCGACCCTTCTTCCTTAAAAAAAGTTTCGAAACTGTCATTTTTTTTTAAATTGAAAATTTGCTTATATATTATCGCTCCAATGTACCCAGTGGTTGAAGAGTTAGACGGGGGCGGCGTACTTTATGTCCTCACTGTATATGTAACCTATACGTGATAGTATTTTACACATATATATATATATATATATATATATATATATATATATATATATATATATATATATATATATATATATACAAGTGTGATGTTAAATACATAATCACGCGAGTATATTAGGGCTTTTCTAGCAAGTTTTGTAAAATATTTTTGCCACAACACAAGAAAAAATCAATAAAATACACCTATTTTTAGATATCTTTTAAAAACGTAAATCATTAAAAAACGCGCCAGTCGATCACGCGTAATTAGCCGTTTTGTTGTACCAAATTTCATGGAAAACGTTACTAAAAATATTTTTAATTTATATAATAGTAACGTTATTTCTCCGAGCATTAATACAAATAATGGTTTTTTATAGAGTAAGAGATTAAACTATTTTTAAAAGGTTTTTTATTTACAAACAAGTGTGTTATGAAAATAACCTGTGTGTTATCGTTGGTTTTCGCGCCTACTTGTCCGGTTCTTAAATGTGTTTCCTTAGGGAGTTGTGGGACAAAATATTATCAAAAACGTTACAAGTATATGTCACACTTTTTTTTGTCAGTAAAACAATAGTCTGTTGTCGTTTATACTTCCTCTCCCACTTATCAAAATTTCTCAACTAACAGGGGCTTACTTAACTGCGTCGTACAGTAGAAACTAGGGACATGTCTTCTTTCGTTAGATACTGTTTTAAACAAAGCTTGATTACCTCACCAATGGGTTTTCCTGTTGGTAGGAAGACTTTTAACAAATACACTTTGCCCTATGGCGTACAGTCACAGTGAAAGGATCATTTTTAGAACGAAAAGAATGAAAACGGGAGCTCTATGGGCGAGAGTAAAGTAATGCGTTAACACCGCGACTAACTTTTTAATTTCTCTCCTTTTCGGCCTTGTCGGTCTAGTTTGAGGGAGGGTTGTTGAACAGACTTGAAGAGTAATGTTTTTCTTTCTGTTACTTATTGGTTAGTGTGAAGCTATCAAAAATTGATACAAGTTTAGTCGTCCTTTATGAAAATCCGCTTTGTTATTTTTGTCATAGTTTAGTCTTTTAAATCGAGTTGGGGATGTAAGTACTTTAAATTTGCAAGAGTTTATTATTATCTTATCACATGTAGGCACCAACATTTATTCTTAAAATACCTTTTGTTTATGAGAAATTCGAGAAAAAAAAGTTGAATATTTTCTTTTTTACTCAACAAATACAAAATACCTTTATCAGGCGATAATCGGGTTAATGTAAGGGTACTCCATGAATAAGATAAAATGGGCTTTTGAATGTCATTGAAGGAAAGGAGCATTGAAGCTACCATTTTTTAAATACTTCTAATAATATCTATATTTTATACTAGTAATATATCTTATATAGGTAACTGGACCCGAGCCATTAAAACTGTTATGTTTATGACAGCTTCTACAGTTAGTAGTTCAGGAGTGTCTTCGCAATTTTTAATAACCCTGACGACCTAAAAATGTTTCATAGACTCGGTATTTTATCCATACGTCACTCATACAACATGACAAAATAATATTTTTTCCTAGTGTCAACGAAATTGACTATATCTCTACATAAACAAATATCACACAATGACATTCTGTAGAAACACAAATATAATATATTTTAATTATACAATCAATAGCACACTCTATCAAGGGTTTCTACTCTGAAAGGTATAGGTATATATTTTGATAGCAAAATGTTATTTGACTAAAATCCATTCGACGCTGAATATGTCCTACGTTAATACCGTGCTTTGTTTCGGATCAGTAATCTGGAACTCTGAATACGTTGTATATATTAGTAAAATCGATCAAGTACAGATAGGCTTATAAAATATCTCGATAATATATTCTATACCCCTTCTATCGATAACACAGATTTAATTAAACGAAACTTGAGTATATTGTCACAGAAGACAAATGTATGACATACATTTTTTATATAAAGCTCTAAATATAATATGATTGATTCAGGGTCTTTATTGTACAATGCCAGACATATTTTATTGACTTTCAAAAGAGCAATACCATCACCCTCATACAAGCAATTATTATGTTTCCTCCAGAAACTGATACAATATTCAGCAGCCAGATAGGACCTCAGGAAAAATATTATGACAAGACGTAAATTTTAACCCAACATGGACAAATTTGCCCAGATACATCTAGAATAGGAAAATCTAGAACCTTCTCTGGAACGACCTTCGGTTGCCCAAGGAACAAATGCCTTTTGCGATCCAGTGACTTACAGTAGCACACAATATGTATAGGTGTCTCATTTTCCCTACCGCAGAATTACAAGATAAGACGGTTTGCTTTGTTCACCACTTTTTTAATATTCTAAAGGTTAATTTTTGTTGATATCCAGCTTAAAACTTTGAGCAAGTTAGTTGAGATCCAGACCAGGAAAGACCAAACATTCTGCATCTTAGGTCATCAGCGTATGCATCAACAGACTTTTCATCCACTGCTGGATATCGGCCTACCTCTCGCATATACCTATGCTGTGTGTCATAGCTGTAATTTACACAGATATATGGGACCTACAGTTTATCGTCGAATCCGAACGATGCTATTTAAGAGGTGGTTTTAGCGTAATACTGATGGAGCGCGCGACCACCAACCCATTAGAAGGCGAGTGTATTATTCTTAAAAAAGTCTGCCTCAGCTCGGAATCGAGCCAGAGACCTTAATCGCCGAACAGCAAACACACAGCCTTGTACCCCTAATTCACTCAGGTGGTCATTGACAGCCATGTATTCTGTAAGAATACTTGTAATTGCCTTTAACTAATTTTTGCTCAGAAGAAACAGATTTCTAGCAAGTATAATGTCAGTTTCCTTAATTAAAGTTTTGCTGTATGTATATGTCTGTCTACTTTGCCAGTGCACCTTGTGACTATCCCTCAGCCATTTGTTTACCCAACCTCATAGTATATACCCAGATACTGCAATGACAGGCCCTGGTCCGATAAAGGCCTCAGCGTATTTTAGCAAGCTCATCGGCTTTGTCATTACCTTCGACGTCAATGTGGCTTGGAACCCAAAACATTTGAACAATTTTCAGTTCAGCTAACGCACTTAGTTTGTTTAAGAATTTTAACGTTACTTTTGGACACTGAAGTACCTTTTGGGCTGTCTGGCATACATACATTAAAGTATGGCAAATATTTCTGCTTGAAAGACTGTGGGGAAGATGCCAAATAAAAAATTCCTACTTCTCCTCGGCTGTTCTCCATAGACCTCACTCCAAGTCCCTTCGTCGATCTTTCAACTAAGAAAAGACACCCCGCCATCCGACAACATTCTTCGATTCTGGATTACCACTCTGTAAGGGTCTGTAGTTTGGTCTCATTTCCAATATTGGTCCCTTAATTAGGCCTCCGATTTTGAGATCTTGAGACCTAGGCAGCAATCAATTAACAGGTTATTTGCCTCCTCATGAGTCATAATGTGCGGAGGTGGCAGGCCGAGAATAACCAACGATATAATAAATTTAATAAGCCATTGTCAGTGATATGATAGATATTGTGTAATAATTTGCAAAAGATCGCCCTTGAGGTATATGCTAGTCGAATCGCTAGCTATAAATCTACATCAAAAACAATAATAGTCCGATAAGTAAGTCCTTTGCATAATAATACATTTTCTATTGCCCTCAAACAAGAAAAAGTAATAAATGACATAAACATTATCAAGATAAATGTTCCTCCCAAATTTTGCGCTTAGCTTGCGAGGCTTTCTGGTTGATTAAACCGTTAACAAATTCTCAAAGTCACGCACGAAGCGGATTTCTAAATCTTCCGCAAATCGTTTAAGGAAAATTGAAATAGTAAATTAAGCGTGAGTTCGCATGACCGCTTGCAATTTTCCCTGGTAAAAACTTTAAATAATGCAAGAAAAAAATTCATTTAATTTAAGCTCTTAATTAAGACATTCTTTTTAAAATGTGAAAATCATTACCATAACCAATACTGTTCAGAGCTTACGTTTCTGCAATAATTGTTATGTAAATTATCAGATGACAATATCTCATATATTAAATATAGGTTATTAAGAGACTGAATATTAGGTTTCCTTTAACATTATGTTTATTAAAAATATAAGTGTTCGCTGGCATACACGCTTGCAATTTCTCTAGGTATAAACAGTACAAGGTAATTTTAATTAATGTTTAAAACTGAAGGACGTAATCTTTTGTTTTACTCTAATACTAAAAGTTCATATACACATGTGTCCGCAAAGACTTCGTTGCTGAGATACAAGCTGTCAAAATTTTAATTTTTTTTTAGTTTTTTTTTCATGTCCCTCGTACATTTCTACAGATAAATAATACAAATTTGATAGACAATATATCGTAAACAATGTCTACGAAATGCTTATAATACATTTGACAAAAATCTACTGGGTGTTGTTTTTTATGCCACTACCCGTTTTAGCCCCCCCCCCCGAAATTTTTACTACAGCGTCACTGGCTGCTTTTGTTTAGAAAATAAGATTCCTCCTTTTATGAAATAATCCATGTATACACTGGGTGATATTATTTCCCAGGCTCGTTCAAAAAATATATGTTTTAAATCTGGGGCATTAATAGTCATAATTTCACACTTAACCAGCACTTCACTGGTTGAGGAAGAGTATGTGCAGGTGCAAAATTAGGGCTAGTTTGCGTTGACATTTTTAGGGTTACAGTCCTGCAAAGGGACGAGATTTAAAGATATCTTTTGGAAGGACGTCCAGAGCAATCAAAACAAGTCTGGTAAGTTAAGGAATTGCCAGATGTTTAGACCGTTTGGATGGGTTCTTGAGGCAGATCGCAAGGGCCAAATTCGCCTCCCAGCTAGGCTTAGACCTCTTCTCAACTACTCCTACAACTAAGATATCCTCAAATAATTGCTGTAGGGAATATAAACCTATAAAGAAAGACCCTCTACATCAAATAAGTCGTAAGTTTAATTGTTTTCTGTCCTTTTCTTTCACTACGCATATTAAAACTTAAATTGCATTTTTCAATCACGAGACATAACCACAAAAATTGTGTCATTTAAACATTGCTTCACATAACGAGGACAATGACAGTATAGACTACTTATTACGCAAAAAAGTCATGGAAAAGTTGAGTTGTTAAAATCTGCATTATTGATCAGATATGTTAAAAATTTCTATAGTAGCAAAAATAAGATAAATGCTAAAATAAGTTAAAACGTGCAATCTGGTTTGAGGCACAATGCATATTATTTTGTTGCTTACCTTATTGCATTGCCAATTCATACATAATTGAACAGAAATAAATACACAACAGTAATCGTGTATTTCGACAAACACGACTACTGTGCCCAAATAAACATTAAACTATGGTTTGATAAATATGTATTTAATGTCCTGTCATGATGACCAGAATTAATAATCAGTTATGTCAACTCCAATGTAAATAAATTGTAAATTAATTTAACAGTAATAGAAATCCATTTTTTTTAATACCGAACGACATTAATTCCACATTAAAATTTTAATATTGCAAAGCATTGATTGTGATAGAAACCTATGCAATAATCGAAAAATGATGGTTTTAAAAGTAAATTATTTTATATATGAAGCGATAAATTTTAAATGTTCTGCAGACAAATATTATTACAATATGAATAATTTAATAATGAATAAGAACTAACACTTAATAAAAGGTTATCACGGTGGGCTTGAAAGTGCTTTTTATTGAAAAAAATCACCATGAAAACTCTTGAAGGATTGGTTTCCTGGAGATCATATTCCCACTTAGGGGAAAATGTGACATTTTTTTCAGTCAGATTTAAGCTTACATCCACTTTTCATCGTTTATAGATTTATTTAGAGATATAAGTAAAAATATAATAACAATGTTTAAGACAAGTATAATTTATGTTTGCATAAAAGTAAGCAATAGGAAAATACAATCAAGATTTTAAACAGTTTTACTAATATATTCTAATTTTTCACCAATAGAAATATATTTTTAACTTTAGTGCTTACTTTAATAATATTATTTTAAAAACTTACATAAACACGCATATAATTTAGTAGATGATAAAATTAATAGAAAATGTAGAATTTATATTCACATTTAGCTCTTAATAAATAATTTTTTCCATACACAAAGTGACTTTTATGAACTTTTTATCAAATACCGATTACACTTCGCGTAGGCGATACATCAGATAAGCCACTAAAGAGAACCACTTTTAATCGTCTTGTGACCGTTTAGTCGAAATATTATCTCGCGCGCAACAAAGTTAACTAGTCTTTTGTTTATAAATATTCGTATGCGTAATTCATTTCGGAGAAACAGGACTGGCAACACCAGCCGTGAAATTGTGCCCATCTACTCGGAAATAATATAATAGTAATAAACAGATTTATTATTTTCAAAAAGTTTACATATTATACATATTTTTAATTACAATGTACATACAAAATGGGAAATAAAACGCAGTGTCACTGCAGATATCTAACACAATTGAATTTACGTTTAGAAAAAGAAATAAAAGGAAAAGAGAACAGAAAGGAAAATATACAAGAAAGAAGGATAGGAAAATATGCGAAAATATCATTTATTGGCTAGCGAAAAGCGACTTTCTATTTGTTTTTTAAACGACGAACATGACTACTTAAAAGAAATTACCCGAAACCAATTTAAACACGTAGTTATATTGTAGGAAAAGGATCTTTTAAATAATTCCTTTCAGTGCGATGGAACTGTTATAGAACTCTTGTTACAAAGATGCAAATTGTGAATAACAATTGTAAACTTGATTTTGTCTATTAGGTATGGAGGAGTCAGGAATTTTAATATTTTGAGGCAAAAGCAGGCGCAGTGAAGCTTTCGTCGATTAATCATATTTAGCCAGCCCAAATCCATTAGTTTATTAGAAATTTGAATTCTTGTGCTAATAGGGAAAATAAGGCAGAGATACGAGTTTTGTATTTTACAAAAGCACCATTTGAAATAGAAAACTCTGTATAATATGATTTCATTAAAAAAGCATCTCCTTGCTGATTATAAAAATACCAGGTTTGAAGCCTTCATTTTTTTCTTCTATACTAAATAACACGCCTTGTGTATGGGTATCAAAATATACCTGAACATACTGTATACTAATATAGTCAAAAATAAAATTCTAATAAAATTAGATCGCTATAGTTATTTTTATGTTTTAGGTACGCGTTGGCATAGGGTATGTGGTTATATTTCAAACGGGGTCTGTAAGCTTAACTTTCCCTTTAAACTTTTTCCCGGTTGTGCATGCAAATAGATTTATCATACCTGGTATTTTCATGATAAGCAAGAAGCTGATGAGCATTTATTGAAATATAATAAATTATATAGGATGTTTTATTTATAATAATAATATCAATGCTCGTTTTTTTACTTTCTGTCATTTCATCCAATAAATTGATTTATCAAATTCCATAAATTGGCATATTAAACTTTTGTATATATTTATTCGCTTTTTTTAACACATGCAAATATCACAAAATCTTAATGTCCCAACTTTACATAAACATAAATAAGTATAAATGAAATATCTTTACTCGAAAATGCTTAGTACTTATCTGTTCAAAATAACAATTTAGGTTTCGCTCCGTGTTGCCGAAGTGTGTGTTCTGAAATAAGGGTTGTTCAATATACATTTTTTAATTTCTCAAACTGAAACCTTGAGAATTATCAAATTAGTAATACGGTAACTAATAATCTTCGATAATAAGACAAGTAAAATGTTTAGTTACTTTCTTAAATTACAAAAAAAATAAGTTTTTTTTTCTGAAAAGTTGTAAAATATGTGTAGTCATTTCTCTTTTGATGTGTATAATGCAAAAAAATAGTCAAACAAATAAAAATAGGTTTTATTTTGTCGCGTTTGTTTTCTTTTTCATTTTCTAATGTCGTCTACAATCTAACTCAAATATACAGCAAACCCTAGTTTTAAAAGTTAAGGTCGAAACATAATTATAATAACAAAACACTACAAGTGTACTCACGCGTAAAGCATATGATTTTGAAAACACGCAATGGGAAAACTTCCTCTCCAGTTATTATTATTATTAGCATGATCGTACTTTTCTAAAACACTCTTTTGCAATACGAAATTGTACATGTCTCCCATTACGCACCGCCTATTTGAGTGGAGATCTGATACTAAATCGAATAGAGAGGTCGCCCCCTGTTTCACAATCGGAGTGTACATAATCCATTTGTTCCCATAATAGGTATTTAACGAGGTTACCTGATTTATAGAGCTGACAGTAAAGATAAGGTCTATTTTTAATTGAAAGGGAACTGGGGGTCAGGTTTGGATCAATATGTTGTTCAAGTTGGTTGAACCCGCTTCTGATCATCAACGAGTTGGCAGATTAAAGTTCCCGGATACAAAGGAGCTATATTTACCTTGCCATATAGCGCATGACCTAGCAATGTGAAAGAGAATATTTATTTGAACTGTGTTCCAGATACATTAATACAATTTTAAAATTACCGAATATCTTGTACAAAACATATTTCAGTTAAGCAGCGAAAAGCGATTACAAGAAAACGATAAGGTATGCTAAAGGGCCGTCAAAATTCTTTATAAATTGATCTTAAATATATTTATTTAAAATTTTAAATATCTGCATTTCAAAAATTCTTGTACTTTTGCTCTGTTTGTTTCAGTGTTGGAGTAATTCATTTTTAATATTAATACCCCCTAAGAAAACTGCCTGATGAGCCTTGCCAAGGCAGATACCTCGGTAGCAGAAAGACTCCTTGGTTCTGAACAAATGCTAATATGGAAATTAAAAAAGTTTGCAATCGGCAAGGATTGAATCGGTGCCTTCCTTTCGTATAAAACTGTTGTAGTTGTTCGGTTTGACTTTAAAAATTTGTGTCTAGGATATTAGAACAATGTTACTTATCAGGTAAATTAGTAAATATGGGTTTTGGTTTAAAATTTAAAATATTAACACAACAAAGAACGAGCCCTTATTTTGGTTTAGTTACTCATGGATAACAGTTATATGATCCGATGCAGAAAACTGGAGGCCCGTAGATAAACGATGGTTCGCAAAATTTGGTACTTTTCTATATTTGTATTATCTTTCATTGTGACCAAATAAAGGAAGTTTATGCGTTTTATTAATTTTTATTTATGTTTATGTAGGTCAGCATTCCACTCAATGAGACGGAGAGGCAAGATTATTTTTCGACCAGATCTAACATTATGTTTGGCTACTTTCATGAAAAGAAAAACATTCTAAAAAATTCATCTTGGTGGTCAGAGTACTGATGATAAAAGCCACGTTGGCATTCAAAGAAAATATTGATATCAGAAAAATAGGCAAAATGAGCACCTACGATAGTAAGTAGTCATTTTGTCAATTGGTATTAAAATTCCGTATACAAAAAACAACGGTGGGCGTGGCTTCATCGTGCCCAATGAAAAATCACTAAAATACAACTTCTTGTAAATATTTGCCAAAAATAAGTCCGCCTTCGTCCAGTAGCTGTTAGCCATGATCGACAGTTAAATCGCAATAGAAAATGTACAAGCCAGGTTGTGGGTGTTAATACTTTCGGAGAAACTGTAATCCAAAATAACAAAT
>JAUTXW010003067.1:0-52184 GCA_030620095.1 Kuschelorhynchus macadamiae
AAGTTGTATTATACTTATAATAAGACATGTTATTACACAATTATGTCACATAACATGCTGTGGGCCCAATGGCCATTTGTTAAACTTGATTTTTACAATTTTTAGAAATATGTATAAATGGAAATGAATAAAAATCAAAAATTTAATAAAAAAATACAATAAAAAAAAGCACTAAAAAGATGAAAATAATATTTTATTTCATCTGGAAAATTTTACTCTGTAAAGTCGGAGCCAAACTAATAAAGACAGTAAGACAACAAATTCGTGTTATTAGACATCAAAATAATCATACAAAAATATATTTTTGTTATTAATTAATTAAGAATAAGTTTGGTGCCGACTTTACGCAGTTAAAGTATCTAAGTGGAATAAAATATTATTTTTCATTTCTTAGTGCATTTTTTTTAAGTGGGTGCATTTTTTTTTTAATTTTTATTACGAATTAATTTCGATTGCCGTTGATAATAGCTTCATTCTAAACCTCAAGCACATAGTCTTTATAATTCTTGCAAGTCCAATTAAATTGTTTGAAACTGAATCATCCCTAATAATATTTTTCTATATAATAAAAATTGTAGTCAGCTAATTTCAGTAGATTTCAAGTGCATTTAATCTACGAAGGAAAAAGAAAGATAATTTTAATTTTTTACTAACTAAATTTAGCATAGATAATTTTAATTTTCAAATAGAAAAATCAATCAATACTGAAATTAAGCTGAATTTTATCAAAAAAAATAGAATGTAATATTTATTAAATATTCGATTTTATTTTATAAAACGGATAATAATTTTTTCTCATATAATTCCCAATACATGAATGGAACTATATAGTGCCCTTCAGAGGAAACTTAGATATAACTTTAAATTTACTTGTTTCCATTTGTCGTTATTCTGCCCTGCTATAGGTCAAAGATCAAGAAAGCAAATAAGAATGTTTGTGTTTATTCTTTTACTTTAGCCCTTTTGAGATGACTAAAAATGCCAGGAATTTCCCCAGTTATAAATTAATTTTTAGATCAGTTACGCACTTTAAGCATATTTTATGTGATCTATTCCACACCTAGCTACAAGTGTTTTCGAGCAAATGGCGTCTCGAAATTGCCTTTTTCGGCCATTTAGATCCCTCTATCGACCAAACGGTTAAATTTGGAACAAAATGAATTTCACTTCCCTGTCTTAACTTTTTAAAATCTGTTGGATCCATCCCATCATTTTTCGATTTAACCTGAAATAACAAAACATTCAACACTGGTGTGAAGCGGTTTGAACGGAAATTTCGAAGTTTTATATTGAATGGTATAAGTAATAATTTCGAGGAATAGTAATTAATAAGTAATATACGAAAGTGTAAGTCATTTCGACTTTAGGTTTAATCGTTTGGCCGATAGAGGCCTCTAAGTGGTCAACATTGACAATCTTGAATCGCTATTTTTTCGGAAACGGTTGAATTAGGTGTAAGACTGTTACATAATATCTGTTTAAGCGAACTTGTTTATTAGAGTAGAGTTAGTTACAATTGGTAGAATTGTTTAATCTACTTTAGTTTGCTTCTAAATTAGATATTATTCTCAATTTTCTTTTCTTGTTTACTATACATATTATACTGGGCTATTAATCTTTAATTATTTCTTATCTAATATTATAAAACTATTCAACTAATGTCAGTAGTATATTCTTTCGTTTAAAACCTAAATATACTTTTATTATTTGCGCGAGTCTGTTACTGAAAAAGGTGGAGATCGTGTTCAACGACGACCTTTCATATCCGCCAGCCTCTCGTTCCTGAAGCACTCAAAATTTCGCCGCTCAATCGATACGATCCGGTACCGCTTTCATCCTCTACGTGTTAATATCTAGGGTTAGACAGTCTACAGTATATTAAAGAAAGCAACTGTCTATTGAAGAAACCCACTGGTGAGGTTCTTGATAGAAACTACTTAAGAATACCGGATAAAGTCCTTCGATTAATTTATTATTTAATATCGCATTTTTTTCAATCTATGTTTACAATATTTTCCTGATCTCAAAAAAATGTAATACATGATGTTGCCTGAGGTCATGATCTACGCCTGCATATAATTTCTATTCAAGCTACCAGCGATTTTTAGTTTGACAAACACAACATACAAATTCAATTAACACTGCATTCCAATATTTGAAATGGAAAATAAAGAGGGTTTAGAAATAGCATTTTTACGGACTTCGAGTGCCGTCATAGCAGCTTGATTATTTTTTATTTTATTTTGCAGTAGAGTAGTTCATTATAGTGCAGATTGAATTTAAAATCTGACTTGAAGACAATCCCAAGTTCCCCAAAGCCATTTAACGTCTTTCCGAGAATCGTTTTGAAGAACAGGGCATTCTCTTCAACTTTAAAAATCTTGAAGTTGTCAGCGAAAACAAGACAGTTTGATTTTTTATACAGTTTGGTAAAACATTGATAAAAATTGAAAATGCAATTGAGGAATGATAAGATATATTACTCCCTTGTGGCACTCCAGATGTGGAGAAGTATTGTTCAAATAATTATTTGCCTACCCTGACTTTACATACTCTTGGATAAATAAATCTTTAGGAAATTAAAACGACGCTCGGAAAATCCATACTGAAGAAGATCTAGAAGAAGCAGCCGGTAGTCAACCACATCGAATGTCTTCTCAGCATCCGTAAAGACAACATCCAGCTGCCCCCTGCCGTCAATTGCTTCCGAGACATAATTTATAACCAATATGAATCCATGCTAATATTTAGTAATAGAATCTGAAAAGTTTATAAAGGTTGTCGCAAATAATAATTTCAAGTATCTTAGCCAGCAAGTTAAGTATAGTGCTAGGTCTATAATTTTCTAAATTATCAATATTCTAAGCTATCCACCTTTTCTAGGGCTAAACCTAAAGAAGTATGGTGGTATATTGTCGGTACCAACCGTCTTCTTACATTTTTATACTGTTCTTTATTTCATTAATTGTTATGGTTGGAAAATTGAAAACGAATACATCTAGAAAGGGAATCGTTCCATTTGATTTAATTTCCTTTGTGAATTTAATATTATGATGTTGTTGATTAAGGTGGTCCAGCAATATGAAAAGATATTCTAGTCCTTGAGGCCATATATATAAAGGTCATGTACATACAAAAACTTTATAGTCCTCTGCAAGTCTCAATTGTAACCTGTAATTTCAATAGAGTACATATTTTATAATAAAATCTGCGACTGATTGTCGAGAATGAAGAAGAAATACAATTTTAAATTATCTCTAATTAAATTTGGCAAAGATAAATTGAAATTATCATTGAGAATTGATTGTAAAATAAAATCATATATTTTTTATATGTTAAATAGCATACAAATCTTTCAATATTATGTTAAATGACACATAAAAAATGGAACTATATACTGCTTTATAGAGAATACTGTTACATTTAACTCAAATTAACTTGTTTGATTTTTGTTATTATTCTGCCCTGCTATAAGAGAAAGCCCAAGAAAGCAGATAAAAATCTTTGGGCTTATTATTTTACTTTAGTCCTTTTGAGATTATTAAAAACGTCAAAAGTTTCCCAATTATAATAAATTAGTCACTTTCGGCCTAAGGCAGATTCGCAATTATCTGATATTTTAACGGGATGTTTGGCATAAATCTGTTCAGAAAAATTTGTATTCGAGTCTGTAAGAACCGAAAAAGAAAATAAAAGATAAATGTTTTAAAATAAAAATGACACTGGAAGATGTATTAAGCATCAGAATAATTTGTGAGAGAAGTCAATCCAAATAAAGAAAGTGAAGTAAAAACTATCTTTGCCGCAAAAAAAAACATCTGACCATTGTTTTTTCTCTACTGATCTGGCAGTTCTTGTTGTTATAAATGAACAGTACTTGGGAATCATTAGTTTTGAACATCGGTTTTCAGTATAGTGTTCCTAGACGAAATTATGCCCTGTTAAAAAGATTATTTTGAAACTGAACTAACGAACTAACGTTTTTGTGTGGTTATCATATTTGACAAATAGTAAGATCAGATTCAAAAAACACGAATTGCTAATAAACGAAAGTATTTTCTTTTAATAATCATTGAACATATAGCGAATACATTTAGTATGTAATTAAAACAACAATAATTGGTTTGCCATGTAATAATGAAGAATGTTTTTGTGGCTATGATATTGACATCTTTTACAAACCTGCAGCAGTTGGAGTAAATAGTCTCATTAATCACGCATTCAGTAATATGCTATTGTAGTACATAGTATCATTTATGCAGGCCGTTATTGACTTGCTTTATGCAGATCATGGATGATAATCAAAGTCAAGAATCGAGGAGGGTGGCCTCCCCAAATAAGAAAAAATCAGTGTGTATCTACTCAGATTTCCATGCTTGTTTAAATAATAGTAAAATTTTTTTTAAATAACAGTAGGTATTATTACAGAGAAGCAAGTTATAGAATGAGAATGACTTGAATGCATAACGTCTCTGAAATGAATTATTTTTTGTTTTTCGGGCTCTCTTAATAAATCTCCGTAGACAGTCTAACTCAGGAATTCCCAACCTTTAACCTATCCGCATTATAAAAATATATTTTTACTCCCTTTCAATTTTTTTTATTGTTTCCAGGAACGTCCCAACGAGACTCTCGTTGTTGGGGATGACACGAGAGTTCAAATGATTTGACCAGTAGATTTAAGACTTGGATGGATTTTTTTTTAGAATGTCCGAATACATTAGGCTGTCCTTAAGATCTCTTTAAGCTCCACAAGGGAGGCGCGCTCCACTGGCTGATAAGTTCTGCTAATTTTTAATATTTAATGATTTACCCGATTTTGATTAACTTAACAAATACCATCATACGTAGCTCTAGTTTGAGCATAATAGGTAAAAATAATTTTCTTAAATATTTTAACTAATTTAAATTTATATAATATAATGTTTTAATTATTTCTAACTAAATCTTAGCTGTTCAGTAACTTATTACATAAAAAACATTGTCAAAAGATATGAATTAATTCACCAACGAGAAAACGATATTTTGCTTCATTGAAGTTGAGCAGGCTCGGGCTATTACATTCTTCGTGGTATCATGATATTTACGAACTTACGACCACTCCAGTTATCACCTTGAATAAGAGACATCTATGCGAAAGAAAAACCTTAAAATTCTGAAGCTACCTCCTTAGCACGTTTAGTTTTTGTCTTTGTTAAAAATAAATTGGTAATATTATTATGGGCATTGTTTTTGCTAAGTTTTCAATTTGATCGTCGAAAAAAAAAGGCATTTAATAAAGTTTTTAAAGGTCGAAATCACCATCCTGACATTAACACAATTAATGTTAAGATTCCAATCGATCTTTTGACTCCATCGTTCTTTTTGTAAGACTAATCGTATCTTATATTGGTGGACGATAGCCTTCTGTGCTTCAGCATACAATTCCCACTGAAAAAGATAAAACCCTATCCAATTTACACTTTAATGTACCATATATCAGCTCCAATACTTCTAACTCGCAAACACTCCCTACATGTAAGTTATGGAGTGAATAACGTTCGTCCTGTATGTTCCAGTTTCATTTCACTGCTCAAATTAAAGGAATTTTATTCACCTGATTAAGGATTCTAATATCACAAATAATGTTTTCTAGTTACTACGTACTGTGCTTTGATAAAATCACATCGGTCACGTTTTTTATTTTAGCCAAGCTCCAGAAATTATCGACTTTCATAGTATATGTAAGTATTTATGCCTCGAATGTTTTTTACCCGATTTCCTAAGTCACTTATTTCCGCCAGCTTGCGCTTTTCTCACGTCCTGATATTTGGCATCTGTTTCCCTTTTAGGGTATTTTGTTTTATCTGCCTCATGATTTTTTAAACTAGGTAAGTAGGAAGTAGTTTTTTTTAATTGATTTTGCGTAGATCTCAAATAAAAGGTACTTACGGTACAAGTAATCTTTAGATTTAATCCGGAAAATTCTTCAACCACAATTATAATTTCATAGCATTTTTTCGGCCATAATTTTTCGATAGCACGATTTCACGACTACGTAATACTAGATCTTTAATTACACAAAGTTTAAAGAAAAGTGGACAAAAATCTAAAAGGGTACAAGATATTGTCCAATTAAAGTAATCATACCTGCAGATTCGGTTTATAAATAAGATTATAACAATTTTGCGGACTGTCGACATTGCCGAAGTGGAGTTTTTGATAAAAACCACATAATTGATTATATAAGAAGAATAGCTCATAATGTATAATATTAAAATCGCATTTGTACTTGAAAATTACTTGTTAGTTATATTAGTATCAGTGCCCGTCCTAACGTTTTGCCGCCCCGGATAAAAAAGCAAATTAAATTTATCTAATCCACTGATTGTCACAAATAAGGCAAAAATATTACCACAAAATAAACTCTAGAATATGTTCAAAATTAAATAACATATTTGAGCACTTTATTTATACAAGGAGTTATACAAAAGAATGCAATTTTCGAAAAAATTATTTTTCTACGGAAACTGCTAATAAAAATATTTTAGAATATTTTTATTACCATCAAATTGTGCAACTTTGCCCTTAATTTAACCAACTTCGTATCTGTTATGGATCCCCATGTATACACTCCAATTTGTAGCACCCTTTATACTGACCTAGTGGACACTTGCCACCACGAGAATAGCTGGCTATTTACAAATATTTTTTAAACATGCTTAAAGAATATTCCCTTAAAATTACAGCCTTGGAAAAGCATGTTAGGAATTGCCCTCCCTATAACAGATTTACTATCGGTTGGCACGTACTTCCAACCAGGAAAATCGACTGTCATTTTTTTTTCTACATTTGCACATATGTAAATTAAAACATATTAAATTTTCAGCTTTGTAAAAACAGATTTTTTTTCACTGTTTTTTTAACATTTTTAAAAATTTAAGGGATGATGATCCATCCGCTCGAAAATTTTGCAGTAAAAGCAGTACACACTGTTATTTCAAATCGAGTAAACTAGCCAGTCTATGCTCTATGCAGTATGCTCTCCATTGCTTAATATTCTTCTATAGTATAGAAATTTGCGCTAAAAGAAATTTATAATTCTACAATGGTTTAATTGGACCTTGTTGTATTAATAAACTTCTTTCAGCATCTCTTAAAATTGTTAGCCACAATGCGAGATCTGTGTTTAAAGTTTTTTATTGCGTCTTCGCCGGTTTCCATAAGTGCCATGTTGGTGCTTTCATCTGGTGGCGGAGTAGTGCTAAATTCCGTTGGTTTAGGAATATCGTCCATGTGGTGATCACTCTCTGACGATTCTGTATCCTTGTATGTAAGCGAAGTGGACTAGCGGAGTCGTCATTTTTTTTGTACTAACAGTAGCAGACGTACCCTGTAAATATTTTTTCAAAGCACCAGCTGGTTTGTGCCTTTGGGACTTCTTTTCCTGCCTTCACCTTTTTATACTAGTAACCAGCAGCCCCAGGTATTCTGAACAGAGAGATATCTTAAATTCAACAATGTAAAATAATTGTTATTTATGTAGTTTGTGTATGTAACATTCGTATAAAGAACGGTTTCCTGATATGAGTTCGGGAATTTCGTGCCGAACCAAGCGATGCGCAAAAAAATCTGAACGAATATCGAAAAGCGGATTTTTATTCACAAATTGCATAACCGCTACCTCTAATTCCGAAGCAGCTATCTATAGCCGGTTAAATTACGTCAAAACAATTTAATTTAAGATATATAGTAATTGTCATAATATAAATTTCGTCTTAATCCATTTTTTCCTTTTTTCTGTCATAACGCACTAATGTGTTATGAGCACATGACCCGAAGAAAAAACTGGTAAACATTTAAAAAGAATAAAATTTGGACATTGGACAACTAAAATAAACTAAACACAAAAATACATAAAAAACTTTAATATATTTAACCCAGAACATGAAACAGTCACTCATATTGCATAAAATAAACATATTTATTAATATATGTACTACCTCATTTACGTACTTATATGTACTTCGAAATTCCGTTGAAATTGTATTTTAGGCCTTTTGATATACGATGGGGAAGTATTCACAATGCACTGCACGGAAACGCACACAACGAGATAAAAAAACTCCGTCCTGCGCCCGACACGTATCACTCATAACTGTAAAATTCCTGATGCTCAAAACGTAACGCCCACCCAAAGCATACGCTAAGCTTGTACTGCCGCGTTTACAGCTCAAGTAACGGGAACACCATGGTGCGTCGAGCGCACTAACGAGTGCACGGGTGCGGCGGCCGTGACGCACCCGAGCCGCGAACGTGTTAAAAAGAATGGTGGCTTTACTTTTTAATCTTAAAACAACATATAAAATCTAATTTATTCCGTTTATTATAAACTTAAGACATATATCTAATTTCTCTAACAGAAGTGACAAAAGATTAAAAGTGCGAACTGACTAATTAGGATTTTTTAGTTGTTTCATTCCGTCGATTAGCTTCCTCTCCAAGTTTTTTATATAAAGGGAATTTTGTAAAAATAGTCTATTTTCTCACAACTCAGAAATGTGTAATTTCATAAAGAAAGTCTAAAACAAAAATTTGTCGGTTTTTTCTTTGCTACACGATGACAAACTCAGATTATGAATACGAAGTTTCGTCTCCGGGGTACCATCATTAACTTTAAATATGGACCTGGATTTTTGTTTAAGCTTATAATGTCCTAAATACAATTTCATAATACACTCAAAAAGTGTATAATAAATAAAATTAAAATTCCCCTAAGGAGCAATGTGTTAGAATGAGATAGGTATACAGATCTTTTTGAATATTTGTATGTAAAAAAAAACAACAACATTTTTTAGGAAAGTAGATAAATTCATTGTATTGGGAGGCCATAAACTTAAAAAAAATGAAATAAAAAAATAGGTCTGTATGAACTACGAAAATTTTGTTTGTGTTATCTTTGGTTTCACAAAAAAGTAGCATAGTATTGCGGAAACCGCATTCCTCTATCTTTATTATTAACGGAGTTAGGTACCCTTCAAAAGTATCGAAAATTGAACACCCTGTACAATGTGCAAAGTATAATATTCTGATCTGTTATAGAAAAAAATATTAATAGTAAAATTAGAAATAAATATTTACCCTGCCTAAAATATAGAAAATGTTTGATTCGATAAGACAAACCGTAGACAAAAGACAGTAAAGAAACCTTGCTGCCCAAGCTGTCGGTACAGTGCACAGTTGCACAGTAGGTACCATTTCCCACTGAAATTTGAGAATTTAGAGGTTAGAAAATCCATTTAGTGTCCAAATCGAGCACAAATTGAAACCGTCGATACGCACAGGGCGTATTTTAGACGCAATGTGTCTGAAAAACAGACCGATTTGAGGTACATTATGTATACAAATGCCAAATAAATCCTATATGGCTAAACAGACACATTTAACTAATATTTTGGTCAAATATCGGAAACACGGGTCTAAAATGTTTCCCCAGTTTTTATGTGTTAAGTTTGGCAATTTTTGGAAATAAAATGGAAATGTATTCATTTCGGCACATTAATTAATATGCCATGTTTTGGTAAGAGAGTTCCACAAGGCTTAATTTGATAACAATGGCGGAAAAAATAAAAAAAAAATAATTTAAGTTTCCTCATTTTGAGTAAAAACATACATAATGTGCTGTCGGAAATCATAATAAATATATTATCACCTGTATTTTTTTAAATATTTCGAAAATAAAATTTATGGTAAAGTAACAATAGTTTTAACAGCCGGTTGCACAAAACTTAATTGCTGTTTAGAATATTTAACCAAGTTTTCGGATTTGACAACCTGCTTATAAAAATCTAGGAACTCGCTGTGAAATTTTACATTCCGTTAAACATTCTAAACTTTAACTGAGCTTTCTGCAACCGAATGTCAAATATTTAAGAATATTTATGGTTTTTAAGACGCGTGTGGTTTTTATCAACTATTGTGAGTGCGTCGATAAGTAAGGCTCGCGTATGACCCATAAACTATTAAATATGCATGTTTCTTATTTGGAGGCGTATTGAAAACAAAAATAACAATTAATATATTGCGTCCACAAATCAGTAACAATTTGGTCATATTAAAGCTCCACTTTTTTAATGAAGGTAAAGTCACATTTTGGACTAACCTTTGGATATATTTTGGGCACTATCTGGTATACATTTTGATCAAGATTTTCCTTTAAATGGGGCGCGGTGTCGACACTTTTCCCAATATGTGTCTATAATTGCTCTTTGAGACTCGGTAAAAAATTGTTTAGTTCAGTTCTATAAATTCTTATCGGTTAAACAATATGCTGAATTTAGTAATTAATTTTAAAAATGTATTTATCAAACTAAAAAGTTTAATATATTTACAGGCGTACTTACTTTTAAAAACCAAACTACCAAATATTTGTATATAAACGAAAGGAGCTTATCAGATCACCATCAACGTATTAGTAAGAATAATGCGTAACAAACTCGCCCTTTTATAATTAAAGGAAATAAACAAGTTAGTGTATGGTTTTTCTTTCGATTCCTGTTGCAAATAAGTAATAACTTCACGTTCATGCACCCGCGTGCCGTTCCATTCTATCTGGTGAGCGTATAAATCTGTAAGCATATTATGTACCTATCCTTTTTTTATTTAATTAAACCTGTCACTCTTTTATGATTGTTTTTTTTTATGGTTTACAAATATTTTTAGCTTTTACGCAAAAATAGCAAATACGATATGGGAACTGAATAGAAGTTGTGGTAAAAAAAATTGAGGCTTAATTAGAAATTAAATTTTAATATCTGGCAGATTCATAACCAAAATGCCGCCCTTAGGTTTGTCACCCCGGACGTATGTCCGGACCGTCCGCCCCTAAAGCTTTGTTTTAGTTTTTATCCCGAAAATTAGCCATAAATTGTTTTCTAGCAACAATTTTGTTGTATAGTCCATGAATTGTTACGTCGAGTAATTGTCGGCAAAAAATTGTAGGCGAAGAATTTTAGATGAAGAATTGGGGACGAACAATCCATTTATTCACTGAAAAATAAACTGTTTCAAAAACCTAATGACAAATTATATGCAGTAGCTATTTTAATAAATTAACACCTCGATTGAATAGAATTTTGGATTTAATATAGTATTCAAAACCTCTTCACATAAATTAGCTGATTCTGCCTGAGAATTAAACTTTAAATACACTTTATGTAAACCCAGTTCAATTTAATCTGTTTACCTCAATGCACAGGAGAATGGCATTGGGCCCTTATAATTTAAGTACATTATATAGAAGCTCTGTTTTGATTATTTCCTAGGTAATCCTTAATTAATAAAATTAAATCTCAGCAGTGGAATTAATTACTTGATTGTCTCGGCTTAAAAAGGATTATTTTACAACGCGCTGCGATTTACTAATACGAAGTTTGTCAGGTAATACCTCCGATTTGGAAAAAGAATTAAACTCTCTAAACAGTATAAAGCATTTAAAAAATTGTCTAGTTTATTAGTATTACAGTAAATATGGAATTAAGCAGCTTTACAGAGGCCAAAAAATTATAAAGTATTTCTATCATTTCATTAATTTTCAGTTTATAGCTGCGACTCTACAAGCTTTACTCTAAAACAAACATGTTAAATACAAAAGTTCAAAACATTTATCTGTACCGCTAAGATTTTCTACGAAAATGAACAACTGATTCAGGTGTTGTCTTGATAGTCACTTTGAGTATTAGTAAACCAAGTAAGGGCGACTTTGAAATCAAGTGAACCTTAAGTCATGTTGTTGTCTGGCAAAAATGCAAATGAAAATTTTGTTATATTTTATCAATCCTCACAAAAATACAAATTGCAAGGGCTCTTGCAAACAGTGACCTATGATGGGAAATCAGGCACCATTATCATTGCGTAAAAAGATATTTGTGTGTAATAACTCATGATAGCTTATTCTGGCTGATGATGACCTCGTTGTCAGTTTTTCAGGCACAAATCAAAGAAATTTTCATATAATGGTGTGGGGACTGAATGTCTCCCACATTTGTCTACTAAAGTAAAAATTTGCGCATATCACACTGTATATATTTGTTTTTCTTTTCATTGTTCATCGATAGTAGGAACCATCACCGATAGTAAACTGTTTATTACATTTAGGGTTTATGATAGGAAAATACCGAAACGACCCTTCTTAGTAAAGCTTTTTCCAAATTCCCATTTTACTATCTGTAATGAATGTTTTTATTTTGACCATGGGAAAGTTTATGAAGAAACCCCTTTTGCCAACGAATAGGACCAATCAAAGCGAGGAATTTTGGCACAGGGGGTGGAACTTTATGTTTCTTGAGATTTGTATTAATATTAGAGAAAGACTCTGTTTTTGGACTTGCAAGAAGTCGAATGTGAATTTTGTTGTTCTAGTTCAATAGACTTATTTTATTTCATTTTAACAGTGTTTCAGTAAACTCTCACAGTTCATATAAAAAAGAAATGTATTGGATATATAGCTAATCAAGCACACACATACATTCCTAAAGTGGTGTCCCCGACGTGATTTGTTTTGTGAGAGCAAGTAGTGTAATTAGTGCTTCAGTGTTTTAGTGATAAATTGAACAATCAACGTAAGTACCTAGTATTACAGTAAACTTTTTATCATTCCTTTTGTGGTAGGTTGTGTTTTAATCAATACAACAGTCCCTAAGCTATCGTGAGTTTATTTGTAAGAAATATTTCGCGGTATACCAGGCCTAACTCTGCGGCAGAAACCAACAGTGCCATCCCTATCGCGAACGCTGTCGCGATAAATTCCGCGCCGCGACTTCCACTTTGACCCGTCGGATCCAGAACTTTGGTTTGTAATCGTAGAGGCTTGCTTGAGTATTTGGGTAAGACGCTTACCAGCCAATCTACAACCTATACTAGCTACGCAATCACGTCAAACACTGAATGAAACTGCGTACTTGGCTGACAATATATTTACTGCTCTGCCTGTGAGCCCTTCCGTAGCAATCACCCCTAAGCATTCGCAAGAATACTAGATTCTCCATTCCCTCATGCAACAACCAACACAGCAACTTTCAGAGGTCAAGGGAGAGCTAGCTAGTGTCAAGCAGGACGTGCATGCTTCAAGAGGAATGCGAAATTCCCGTACGCATTTTCGATCCCGATCCCAGTCGCGACATCGCTCGCTATCTACACCTAGAGAAGCGCGCCCAGCCGGATTTTGCTGGTACCACTGGCGCTACAAGCAGGAAGCCCAGAAATGCACTATGCCTTGTTCATGGAACCAGGAAAACCAACCGGGCAGTCACTGATGGCAGCAAATGACACCTACCTTAATAAATCACCCCGCCTATTTATCTACGATCGTGAAACCGGACTTCGATTTCTCATCGACACCGGTGCCGATCTAAGCGTAATCCCGAGACTCCGAGTGGATGGTGCTCATACCAAATCAACCTACGCACTTTCAGCTGCCAACGGTTCGTTTATAACCACATACGGAATAGTAGCGCGTACCCTCAACCTAGGACTCCGCCGAGATTTTCCATGGAGATTCATCATAGTTGACGTATCTCAACCTATCCTAGGAGCAGACTTCCTCGCACACTATGGACTGCTCCCGGATCTGCAGCAAGGTAAACTCTTGGATTCCACAACACAACTGGCATCACGTGGTGAGGTTTTGGAAGGGACCGCTCCGACTGTCAAAGTAATTAATGGTGCTTCCCCTTTCCACGTGCTTCTGGAAAGGTTCCCGGGAATTACCAAACCAAACGGTGCTCCCAAACACATTAAACACAAAACTCAGCATCATATTATTACCACGGCTGGTCCGGCTGTCGCCCAGAAACCACGTCGCCGAACTCCGGACAAACTAAAAACAGCAAGGAAGGAATTCGACACCATAGTGAAACTCGGACCTGCCAGGCCATCTAAAAGTCCTTCGTCCTCGCCGTTGCACCTAGTACCAAAAAGCAACGGCGAATGGATGCCCTGTGGGGATTATAGAGCTCTGAATAGCAGAACCTGTCCTGACCAATATGGCGTCCGCCATATCCAGGATTTCGCACAAGAGCTCCAAGGAAAATCGATTTTTTTCAACCATCGACTTAATCCGTGCGTTCAACCAAATCCCAGTAGCTGAGGAGGACATCGCGAAAACAGCCATCACCACACCATTCGGATTGTTCGAATTTCCATTTATGACGTTTGGACTTCGAAACGCAGCACAAACTTTTCAGAGTTTCATGGATGAAGTTACTCGAGGGTTGGACTATTGTTATGTGTACCTAGACGACATCCTTGTTGCCTCAACGACGCCTGAAGAACACCTCAGCCACATGGAAACACCGTTTCAGCGGCTTCAGCAATACGGCGTCGTCATTAACCCAAGTAAATGTGTTTTTGGCCAGTCCCAAGTTAAATTCCTAGGATATTGCGTCTCAAACGCAGGCACCCAACCACTGCCAGAAAAGGTCGAAACTATTCTGGCCTACCCAAAACCTGAAACGGCCAAGCAACTTCGTCGCTTCCTGGGTATGGTGAATTTCTACCGGAGATTCATACCCAAAGCAGCCGAGATTCAAGCATCACTGAACACACTCCTCAAGAAAAAAATCAGAGGAAGATCCCCGTTACACTGGACCACAGAAGGTCTAGCCTCGTTCGAATCCAGCAAGAAAGCACTAGCCCAGGCTACCTTGTTGCCGCACCGAAATGTCACCGCACCCCTTGCTATATTCTGTGACGCTTCAGACTCTGCCATTGGCGCTGCCTTGCAGCAGTGGGTAAATGATCAGTGGCAACCACTTAGCTTTTTCTCCAAGAAGCTCAGTCCTACAGAGTGCAAATATGGCGCTTATGACCGTGAACTACTGGCCGCATACCTATCCGTCAAATATTTCAGACACATGGTGGAGGCAAGAAACTTTAGTATTTTCACGGACCATAAACCACTGATATATGCATTTCGTCATAAGAAACACAGTACAGTTCCGGTACCTGGATTTTATCGGTCAATTCACGACAGACTTTCGGCATATAGCAGGGAGCGATAATGTGATTGCAGATGCCTTATCTAGGATTGATGAAGTTCATAAGTCAATCGTCTACGACGCTCTAGCAACATCCCAGAACAATGACGAGGAACTGACCAGATTTTGTCAAGACGATTCGGTCTTGAAAATGAGACAAATCCAAATTCCTTTCACTAACAACACAATCTGGTGCGATATGTCAACTTCAATAGCTAGACCATTTATTACGAAGCCGTTCAGGAAACCAGTTTTTGACAGCATACACCAACTAAGCCACCCCGGCGTCAGAGCCACAGTGAAACTAGCAACTCAGCGCTATGTTTGGCCATCTATGAAGAGTGACTGCAGGAAGTGGGCCCAATCCTGTCCTGAATGCCAGCGTTCGAAGGTCTCGCGTCATGTCATTAGTCCAGTCGGAACGTTTGCACCGCCCTCTAGCCGTTTTGAGCATGTTCACGTTGACATAGTGATAATGCCGTTATCTGAGGGATACAGATATTGTCTGACCATGATAGACAGATTTTCCAGGTAGCCTGAAGTAATACCACTGAAAGATCAGGAAGCAACCACCATTGCACGAGCCTTTTATGACAACTGGGTGTGCAGGTTTGGCGTTCCACTACGAGTCACCACCGATCAGGGCCGGCAATTTGAGTCTTGCCTGTTCAAGCAAATTAATTGTCTAATGGGCACCAATCATATTCGTACAACGGTATACCACCCCGCAGCTAATGGCATGATCGAAAGGTTTCATCGCCAACTTAAGGCTTCCCTTCGATGTCATAAGTCCCGCTGGACCGAGAGCCTACCCACAGTTTTGTTTGGTATCCGAATAGCTTGGAAAGAGGACCTCGACGCTACAGCTGCAGAGATGATATACGGCCAACCCATTCGCCTGCCTGGAGAGTTCTTAGCATCCCGCTCACTGAATATCCAAGATGATGGTTCCAGCAACTTCGCCACTGAACTAAGTACACATTTTCTTGAGCTACGCCCACCAATGGATCTAACCACGATGCAAAGAGAAAAACGTTTCTTTTCAAAGACCTTCAAACAGCCACTCATGTTTTTGTTCGCCATGACGCTCTGAAGAAGCCTCTGCAACATCCTTACGATGGCCCGTACCGCGTCGTTAGCCGGGAGATTAAGGCGCCATTTTGTTCCATCATATTGGTTATGTATCAATATTTTACCAGTTGCTTCCCATGCCAGACTTGATTTTTAAATATAACGCAAAATAAATTAAATAAGCAATTTTTTACTCTGATTTTTAAAAAATTTTATTTGACCGCCATTTTGTTCCGCCATGTTAAATTCATACTAAAATGTTATCAGTGTAGGAATATATCATATCTATTTCTTGTTCAAATATTAAAGTCCATTTAATAAGAAGTTTTTTTTACTTCATCTTTTAACCAGATTATTGTACCGGTATCTAATTTGTTAAATAATCTAAAATTCGTAGTATAATTTTTAGTAGTTTATTTCTATATCACACTTAATTCTTGTACAAAATTTGAAATAAAACTAATACGTAGTTCTTTTCAGACTGTTTTTTAAATTTCATTAGGCGTCATTTTATTTTGCCGTCTTGGATTCGTACCAAAATGTTATCAATTCATTCTAATACTTGATTTCTATGCAACATTTGAGATAAATTGAACAATTAGGACACCATTATGTTCCCTCATACTGGATTTTTAGGAAAATATTACCAGGTCATCCCCAATATATCCTTAACTTTCTACGAAAATTTGTCAAGTCAAGCGGCTAAGTTTTCCAGCTATGTCGGGAACTGACAGATAGGCAGACCGATAGAATTGAAAAACACGTTGTTTGCTATCTAAGGATGCTAAAACGTGAAGATCCAGGATGTATGATTTTTTCTTTTGCCGTCATTTTATTTGGCCATCTTGAATTAATACCACGATTTTATCAGCATTTCTATAACACATTTAGTTCTTGCACAAAAACTGAAATCAATCTAATAGACAGTTTTTTTCAGGCTAATTTTTGAAACATTTTATTATGCCGCAATTTTGATTTACCATCTTGGATTCATATTCAAATTTTACCAGTTCATTCCTACATAAAACTTGATTTTTGTACAAAATTTCAGGTAAATTGGATAAGTAATTTTTAAGTAATACATTTTTAACAATTCACTAGGCTGCCATTTCATTTCGCCGTCTTGAATTGATACCAAAATTTGTCCTTCCATTTTTACGTAATACTTGATTTTAGTGCAAAATTTCAGGTAAATTTAGTAATTCGTTTTTTTAGTAATAATTTTTTTAACATTTCACTAGGCCCTCATTTGAAACCCTTTAACAATGTATGAAATTTCTGTTGTTTCATTAAGAATTAAACTCAAATATACTGGGTGTTTCAAAAAACATGCACCAACGGTAAAAGGGAGATGCTTTGTAGGAAAATAAGACGAAAATATTATCCGCAGATGTTTAAAATTTAAAAACAAATATGACTTTATTTAGTTATACCGAAAATTTTATTAAGATTTGGAGCAACCTCATTTAAATATAGCTATTTTTAAAAGTATTCAGCAGTTTTTACTTTAACCACGTGTAACCATGACTTGACTTTCTTAAAAAAAAATTGTACGCCAATTATTTTTTAAAAAACTTCTGGCTTTATCATTTCGGACAAGTAAAAGAAAACAAAAACTCTCTTAGTGTTTCGAAAAAAACAAAACAAATTCAATCTTGATCCATGCTTCTAGTACCTCTGATCTAGTTTTAGTTGAAGTCAGAACTGCTCAACTCTACAAAAGTTGAATAGTATTTTTGAGATACAAGATACTAAATTAAAAAAAAATAATTTTGTTCTAAATTTTAACACCCTGTGTCAAAAATAGGGCATTTGTGCACAAATATTTATTAAAACTTTTTTCTTGGAATGATCCAAAGAATAATTTTTGTAGAGTTCTGAGCAATTCTAACTGGACCAAAGGTGCCTCAGGCGTTCATCAAAATAGAATTTGTTTTCTTTTTAAACAACCTGTCATATCATAAAATACTAAGAGGCATTTTTTATATATTTTTACTTGCCCCAAACCATAAAACTAGTAGTTTTTTTTAAGAATGAGTAGCGAAAAATTTTTTATTAAGAAAGTCAAAAATGTTTACCCTTACCTATGCCCATGATTGAAGTGAAAACTGCTGAATACTGTAAAAATATAGCCTTTAAATACCTATGAGATTGTAGAAAATCTGAATCAAATAACCCTTACTATTTCTGGATTAGTAAAGAAATGATATTTTTTGTAAATCTTTAACACCTTGTATCTCGAAAAACTAATAACTGAATACCCATACTTATATTATGAACTTTTGTCTTTTCATCTCTTTTTCATTCATCTTACAAAGAATCTGGCTTTAATGGTTTTTTGAAATACCATGTACATTACATTTAAATTTTTAAACTGTAAAAAAAATAAAGCAAAAAATGAAATTTAAAAAATATATGTATAAACTAAGATCTTACTGTTAAAGGGCGCGAAAATATTTCCAGCACGCGGGCGACGATTACCCTCGCAGGGGTCCTGGCAGTGATGGCCAGCCACTGGGCTCTTGCGTAGGGACATAATATTCATTTGTATGGGGAAGTAATTCAAGATGTGTTACCTTCTCATAATATTATTTTTACTTCAGGCAAAAAATAAAATGAATTGCTTTGAAAACCTTACCCCGCAAATTAACGTTATAAATAATTTGAAAGGAAAACAATATTTTTACATTTAAAGGAACAACCCTAAAACTTGGAAACAAAAATTTTCAAAATTAAAGGGAAAAAAATATCATTTATTCACCAATAATCAGGTTTATTTTTTATTTATTGGTAATTCAAAAGTGTATCTTTAATGTAATTTGTTTAAAAAAAACAATTGCTTAAAGTTCTCAGTTAAAACTTGATTTATTTTAGACAAATTTTTGTCAATATCTAAACCCTTAAATAAAAAATGAATATTGATATTAAGTCCGCCAATGTTGTATGGCAGAAAAGAGGACATTATCCTTTTTCAAGGCTTCAGAACTAATATATCTTACAGTTTTAATTATTTTTCGATATCTGCTCTCTGCTATTTCCAATACTTTTCGATAATATTCCATTCAACTTTAAATTACCGGTTGTTAGCTAGTAGTTTATTATTATTAAGATTGAAATGTCATTTAAGTGGTATTTGATCCAATCACAAACCAGCCATGATAAGTATAACTAAAGTCAATTCAATTAAATTCTAAGCCGTTTATGTTAGGTTTACACAAAGACCTATTATACTTAATGAAACGAGTTCTCAAGTCCAAGAATCGATCGATTATTTAAGGTGCAATTTCCAAGAAGCTTATATAATGCTTTTATACGGGGCCTGCGACTAGATTCGAAGAGGCGACAACGGCTCACGAGTTTCCATCGTCATCCCGCTCCGTCGTGTTTTAACTAAATCTTATTTTACCGTAATGGCCAATTTTTCATCTGGTGTTATGGAATATTGTACATTGTCGTAAAGAGATGATTTAAGACTTCTTTTTATTAAATTCAAAATACATTTAAGTTGTTCCATATTCACTCTAAAAATTTCGAAATTTTTTTTCGTCATCAAATAAATGCTGCTTAATTAGCTCTTTAAAAAATCCTTAGGTGATCTTTTCTGAGACATTTCATGTGTAGAGGTTTTATTGCAACCTCAGACGCGTAGTTTAAAAAACGTAACCTCCAATAGGTAGATATTTCTAGCCAAATAATAAACCTTTTCTTCATGCTGATCTCACTGAGTTTGAGAAAATGATAAATGCATTACGACCCGGATATAATGGTCCTACTTCATATCAGATTGGAGAAACTATTCTTAATGAAGTATTTGATGATATTTTGAAGGAATGTAGGAATACATTAGAGGGAGAAACAGTTTCCATGTCATTGGATGGATAGAGCAATGTTCGTAATGAGCCTCTGGTATGTTGTAGTATTATTGCCCAAATTGGTGAGTCGTTCTTCGTGGATACTACTGAAATGGGAGCAGAAGCACATACTGCAGAGTACCTTAAAAACATAGCACTTGAGGCAATAAGGAAAACAGAGAGCCAGTTACCAAGTTAAAGTAAAGAGTTTTGTCTATACAATACAAGAAATGTACATAAATGCTCACCTCACATTTTGAATTTATTGGCAAAAGATTTTGCAATTCCCTTAGCAACTTCAAACGTTATAAAATATTTCCGGAACAAACATATCATCTGGACTCTACAGAGAAGCTGGAGCATAATGAACAATGCACGTAAGTCATTTTTAGACAATAGGGGAGTATTGGTTCAGTTATATCAGGACCATAAAGATGTTATCGAAAGTGACATTATAAAAACTGTCAATGATGCTCAGATTGCATTAAATGCTACAGAATTATTTGCTGGCCTGGACCCAATAGCCATAGCCCTCGATAAAGTTCAAAGATACTATACAACAATTCGGCCTAACACAGCAGCGGATTATGTTCTATGTTACATATTTCACTCGAGTTGTAACAAAAAGTTATCTAAATTAATGATTTCGAAGAACTAAGACATATATTTGCTAGTTTTCAAGGCAATACGAAAAGCAGAAAGGTGCAAAAAACGATTTCAGATACATTCTAGTAGTAATTTTAAGTAAAATAGCATAAATTAGAATTGGATTTATTTTAACCATTTTAAACGGTTTCCAACTAATCATAATCTAACGCTTTGTGCAGCAAAAAGTCCATAGTCTTCAGCAAGTAATAATTTTACCATCTTTGTAACTATCTTTATTATTTATAATATTATTATTAATAAATATAATTACAAATAAAGAGTAAATAAAAAAAAGTCAAAGCATGGCTAAGTTTTTCGCTATTTGAATTGTGACAATTTCAGTTCGCAATATCAACATTCTATTAGTTGAGAACGCTTGATTCATTAGGCTCTATTTTTATGAAGTAAGAACAGACATATATTTTCAAATTATTTAAAGTCACCCAAATTTAAAGCTTTTTTGAATAACCGTAACTTACTGGTGGTTGGCCTGCTGTGTCTAATATCTCAAAGTATACCATTTCGTTGTCGATCACTGTATGGAAGGTATAGATTTTTTCTAAAGTAGGATCGTATTCACCAATGTATCTTCTTGTAATAAATCTCACAACCATAGCTAAAAATAAAAGACAATATTTATTATTAACTTGGTAAAAAACATTAAATTAAAACAACTGTTGTCAAAAGCCATAGCTAATAATGCTAAAAACCGTTTTATGTGAACATAGGCCAAAATAGTCTATTACATAGTATTGAAACCGAAAGTTATCCAATGAGAAAGTATCCTTCGAGTTTCAAAACGATCACTTTCACACGAGTAATGTACAATGTGGTCATTTTAACTGGTCTACATTTTAATATATTATAACTTTATAATTTTTCAAGATATCAAGAAGATCCAAACACAAAATACATGGGTAGTTACCAAGTTGTATATAACATTAAAAGAATATCAAAAAAAAGAGTTGCCAAATCTTTAAATATAACTTGCTATTTTTTAAATGTACATTTTATTGTTATTAGATAGGTGTTCTTGTCTGGATTCTAAATATACCGAGTGTGATAATTTATCTTTAAGAATAAACGAGAAAATGAAAAAGCACACATTGGTCTTATGGCACAGCTTTTCTTCATTTTCGTTGTTAAGATAAATGTATCAAACAACAAAAATGTATAGGATGTCTCATTAAAAAAATGAAGTTATATTTATGTTTGACAATTCTCACTTTATATTATAATTATGTTACAAAAATCTTAATAAGTAGCCATATAATTTATTTTTGGTTAATTTTGATCTCTTAAAAATTAAGAAAGTTATAGCAGATAAATTGTGGACAAGTTAAATAATAAAGGTGTCAAACCTGGAATATTCAGAATCAAAACAAGCTAAAATAATCACGCTATACAGCGTGGTGAATTAAAAAAAAACAAATTGTATGGCCAGTCACCAAAATGTTATAAAATTATAAAACTATAAAAAGTAAAGTGTTCATTGTGAACCATATTAACATAATTTGCATTTTTTTTTATTTAAAATTTCGCTCTCAATTGCCCTTATCCTGAAAAGTAAGCCAGAAAACGAAAAATCTGCGCCATAAAACTAATGTGTGTGGTCTTGATTTTCTCATTTTTTTTCAAAAATTAAGGGTATCAAACCCGGTATATTTGGAATCTTCAAGAAAAGGACATAACTATTGGAAATAAAATGTACAGGGTGTGTTATTTAAAAAATAAATAAAAAGTATATTTATATACCGACAAATGAGAATTTTTGTATCTATATCTAGTTATTATATTTTTTATACCACAGTGGCATATTTAAAATGCCTTCATGTGGGGGGACAAACATTTACATTTAGCGACTAAAAAAAATCCTCGCTTTTTGTTAACACAACATAAGCATCATTCATCCAATCATTGATCATAATTTTTAGCATAATTAGTATTTTTTTTTTAAAACTCCAATTACTTTTACTAGAACCTCTTTAAATATACTCTGCACATGAGATGAATTTTTTGCAGAACCTGTCGCGATAGTGTAAACAAATTCACCAAGGAAAATACCTGAAACGATGCCTTCAGTAAGCTATAGACATTATAAGGTGTTCAAGAAGATTTTTTATATAATCCTCCAAAAAGTCAGTATTTATGATTAATAAATGCAAAATTTTGGAAAAACACGATGTGTTTCCATTCCGGGTGTACATTTATTCACTACTATCTTTCTGAAAAGAACACTTTTTCTGACGTTTCGCCAAACTCACATTTCGCATTTTCAAAGCTTTCTTTCTCGCGTTCGAATAGAGACTGAAGTGTTAGTGATTATGAAGCTTTCTTTTATACCCCCACCTGGGGCCGAAGGTTATATCTAAGTCGTTGATCTTTATTTATATCTTCCGGATGTTGCTGTTGCTGTTGCGCTAATTCCGCTTTGATTTTAGATTTGTCGATTATTGTCTTCCATACTGTTGGTAGTTTTAATGATTTTTCCCTTATATTTAAATCACCTTGTTTTTTAACTTCTATGGCTTCTCGGATTATTCTGGTCTTATAATGTTCTATATTGGCAATCTCCCTACTCTCATCGAAATTAATTTTGTGGCCGGTTTCTTGGCGGTGTAAGAATAAGGCCGAGGTTGTTTGTTTGTTTCTGATGCTGAGTTTATGTTCTTCTACTCTAACTGATATTCGTCTGTTAGTTTGCCCCTCGTACAGCTTTTCACAGTCCTGGCATAGAATGCTGTATACTCCCTGGTTTTCCAATTTGATTTTCTCTTTTGGGTTTCTAGGCAGTTTACCTATGATTGTTTGTGGCTTGTGAATTATTTGTATGTTGTGTTTACTAAGAATTCTTTAGAATCTGTTGTGCGTTTTACATATGGTAAGACTACTTGTTGCCTCCTCGGCAGCTCTCTCTATGGTGCGATTTATGTAGCTATTTTTCTTGTGCAGTTGGGTAATCCATATAGGTGACGTGGCTTGTTGACTCTATTCTGATTCTGTAAAGTAAGAGATCCATATATTTGTGTAACAATTGATATATCTTCCAATCTTAGATGTTGTGAACAATCTCTAGTTACCTTTTTTTTTAATAAATTTCCTCGATTTTTTGGTTTTAGGTTATCACATCTATGAGTATTTCTTTAAGCTTCTGCAGTTTCTATCCTATTTTTCCTTGAGAGCTCTTTTCAGGGTGGGGTAAGTCAAAGTCGATCGTAAAAAACTGAAACCATTTTGAATTCGTTGTAGAAATTATCACATTTTTAGTGGAAAGCCTATAGACAAATGTTCATTTCAAGAATTGTTGGTAATCATCAAAATAAACCTTAGGGACGATCAAACTCTAAAGGAGTATTCCGCGCTGCCTCTGGAGGGAGTTATGAATCAGTGAAAGTCTCGTCTTCGTAGTGCTTACTTTCATACAAAAGATAAGTTTTACGCCCAGGACGACGGCCTCTCGATGGGTTCATCACTTTCTTTATTGTTAAATACTACCATTAGTGATCGAAAGAACTGCATTTATCAAATCCCTTGTGAGTGTGCTCAATCCTATACAGGTGAAACAAAGAGGTCCCTTGATGTATAAAATTCTGAATACTCTAAACATATACAGAGAGGCTAGACATCAAGATCTGGTATTATCAAGAATCCTCGGTCTAGACACCATAGAATAGAGTGGTCCAAGGATAAAATCAAACACAAACAACAGCATTGGAAAAACAGAAAATTGGAAAAAAAAACCGTATTCGTTGAATCTAGTAACGACATTTTCTGCAAGCCAATATTAAAAATCCAATGTCTGTTGACTCTTACAGGGTCGCCTAAGCTTCGTGACTAGCGAGCCCCATTCGCATCACTGCACACATCTAGTTTATATGCACGTAGTCTTAAGATCAACTTTAGTTTGCGCTTGATAACCACTGGAGATACCATCCTAGTCAAAACATGAAGAAGTAAATAATTGCTAAATCTATTTAGTCGCTTTATTGACATATTAATACCGTGTAGCTAATTATATAGCAACATTTTATTACGGAATATTTCAATAAATATACCATGCATAGTGACCACGCTCTTTATATGAAAAATTCCATCATAGTGCATCGATTTTATTAAAAATTTAAAATTGTGCTTTTGCCTTCGACTCTGCTTTTTTGTACATTTAAAAATCAACATTTTTATTTTTTAAATTAATCATTTTTATGGTGAAACCGGAGAGGTTTATTTTCACTTCCTCCGACGCCGATAATAAAATACAGTTTATTTAAGTTTTATCATTTTAATATTAGATCAATATGTACTGGATTTGATCTGTTCTCTGTTTGTTATCGCAGAGGATTACTTAATTATTAGACTTTCAGAAACGTAGTTAAAAAGTAATATTTCTGACAACGCTGTTTTAATTCCTGGTTATACGGTTGAAAGATGCGATCGTGGATCATCAAGGGGTGGGGAGTCGCGTTATAAAAGAACGTCGTAACTTTAAAATGTTAGATGTTCCTGCAGTTCATGACTTAGTGGAATCTCTTTGAATAAACTGTAAAGTAAACGGAAAAATGTATACTTGCGACACGCAATGAAGACTCCAGACACGTTATTGTGTTCATTCATTCCTAAGCATGACGTTGTTTCGTTTGGAGGTGACCTCAGTATGAATTTGCTAGCAGAATATAATGGCTCTAGATTCTTTAGGATATTTTTTGGGAGCTATAGTTTATCGCAATTAGTCATAAATCCAACAAAAAGTAGTAATAACTCTGTTACCCTTTTAGATGTTATAGCAAATAAGTTGGTCAGGGACTGTAATGTTATTCCTAGGGATCATATATCAGACCACTCATTAGTAGAATGTTCTATCTAAATAAACCTAAATTTGAAACTTTAAATTTTAAACAACATTTATTTAATGTCAAAAGAAAAATTACAATTGAGTATCATTACAATTATTCACGATTGTGTAAACCGATACCACTGATCCACACTATAAACTATGTCAGTGTGAAAAAGCCCTCATTTAAATCCTTTTTTTAACTAATATTATTTAAAAATAATATAACTAACATAATTAATTCATTTATATAAAATAGAAAAAAAATTCGTGGAGATGGGAAAGGCAAGAGGGGTGTTCGAGGGCGACACAACTAGAATACCGGAAAGATGCATATTGTTTGCACTTGCTACGCTCTGCATTGCTGTCTTCCCACTCATCCAAAATCCCGAACATACAAGAAAATAAAAAAGGACAGTAAAGTCAAAAGCAGTGTTATTGTACGGGTCATAGGATTTATCAAAGACAAACTTTTTAAGTTTGTTTTTCTTTTATTAATTATATCCTCGGCATAAAATCCGGAAGATGAATTAGATAGACCTATGATATTTTCATACGAAAAAAGAGGATAAACATATAAATACCACCAGTTGCAAAAATCTTTGAGCGATGTCACTTCAAAGTCAGATTGACAAGTTAGTGACAAAATGAGTAATAGAAAACAATTTTCGGGTTTTTTGCATCCACAAGCGAAAAAAGTGGTATTAAACCTAATAAAATATTACGAAAATGAAAATTCACCGGCCAATATCCAGGAGACAGTAGCAAAAGCTCTGGGAATCAGTATTAGGACTGTACAGAAAATTGTGCATAAAAAAAGCATAATTTACTACAAAGACAGAAGACTTAGGTGACAATGTAAAAATGGATGTTCGTAATGCAATTTACAATTTATACACATCAAAAACTAATATAACCCTTCACTATTTAAAAGAAGCTTTAAAAAATCGAGGCATATTGGAAATTGGACTAAAATCGTTGTCAAAATTAATAAAAATGTTGGGTTTTCGATATAAAAAGGACTGTAATTACGGACATTTTTTCAAGAAATACACGGAAAATGTTAACTCAAAATTTAGAAAAGTGGTACTTTTAGACGAGACTTGGATATTTTCTAACGGAAGTGGTTCGAAATCTTGGCAGGACGAGTCTGTAAAAAGTGTCAAGAGAAAAAAGGGATGTGGGACGGGAAAACGGTTCATCATTTTGCATGCAGGTTCTTCAACAGGATTTCTCCCAGATGCATGTTTACTGTTTTCTTCAACATCCAAAAGTATGGACTACCATGATAATATGAACTGTTTGAAAAATGATTAAAAGAACAAGTGATTCCAAATTTAGATATTCCATCTTTAATCATTGTGGACAATGCATCTTATCATTCCAGAATCTTAAATAAACAACCTACTTTATGACTGGCTAATAAAACAAAAACAAAATCCTTTACCCAATATGCTGAAACTAGAACTTCTTTTAATGGCAAAATCTATTAAAAAACCAACAATATATGCCGTAGATCAAATATAACGGGAAAATGGACATGAGATTTTACGACTGCCGCCATACCATGAAGTGCAAATTGTTTGGCAAGATTCATTAAATTATATTACGCCGGAGTACTAGAAGAAATCTGTGGAACATACGGAGAAATTATGGGATTGATGGAATCGAGAACGAGTTCTAGAAGATGAGGACTTTTTAAGTGATGATGATATTTTTTAGTCTATAATATTAAAAAGTTTCTGAAAGATTATATTAGTCTTTGCCGTGTGTAAATCATAAATTACATTATGAATATCCATTTTTGCATTGTAACTTAAGTCTTTTGCTTTTGGATTTTTTCGTGTACATTTCTTAATCTTCCTCGGAAATAAGGTTTTTTTTAAGATTAGATTTGTAATTTTTTCGGCAATAAATAAATAATTATCGAATACTTGCTCCAATTTTAAAGCGTGTTTAAAATAAGTAAATTTTTTTATTAATTATAAGAGAAAATTTGACACATAAAAATCGGTAAAATCGCTTTACCAAAAACTCGGGGTTAACGAAAAATACAGGCTATATATAAATATATATATATACATATACATATATATATATATATATATATATATATATATAATGTGTTTTCATTCCGGGTGTACATCCGTTCACTACTGTCGTTCTGAAAAGAACAGTTTTGCTGACGTTTCGCCAAAATCACATTTGGCATTTTCGAAGCTTTCTTTCACGCGTCCGAATAGAGACTGAAGTGTTGGTGACTGCGAAGCTTCCTTTTATACCCCCACTCGGGGCCGAAGGTTATATCTGCGCAGGCGTTGGTCGTTATTTATGTTTTCCAAATGGTGCTGTTGTTTTGCGCTAATTGCGTTTGAGTTTTTGCGATTTTAGATTTGTCGATTATTGTCTTCCAATCTACAAAATATATATATATATATATATATATATATATATATATATATATATATATATATATATATATATATATATATATATATATATATATATATATATATATATATATATATATATATATATATATATATATATATATATATATATATGTGTTGATTTTTACTCCTTCAGGGATGGAAAAATACAATGTGTTTTCATTCCGGGTATACATCCGTTCACTACTGTCGTTCTGAAAAGAACAGTTTTGCTGACGTTTCGCCAAAATCACATTTGGCATTTTCGAAGGTTTCTTTTTTGCGTCCGAAAAGAGTCTCTATTCGGACGCGAGAAAGAAAGCTTCGAAATTTAAAAAAATCTTAAAACTCGGTAAAAATATTTAACACAACTCGTAACAAAATTCGTAACGCACCTACTGCGACAATATTCAAAAAACAGGTCAAACGTCTGGTAATATTAGATAGAGCAACATAAAAAAAAATAATTATAAATATAACTTATTGATATGATTAATGATAACATACACAGGATATGTTATTTCCTAGTATAAAATGTAATGTTTTAGGTAAATTGCTTCAAAGATATCAATAATATATAACTAAAATCGACTTAAACGAGCTCATTATGTTGATAGGCTACATATACATTACTTATCTGTTTGACACAAAAAATATAAAGTTCTAACTTTTTAATATGCTTGAATCAGAACATAAATATAAAATTATTCTAAAATATTAGGACAATAACACAACATAAGTCAAGTTGACAATTCATAGCGAAAAGTTTGAAGAAGTCGAATTGTTTGATTCTGTGTGTACAAAATGGATGTTTCAGAGATAGAAGAATCAGCGAATATTGCTTGTTTATCTCTACTACCGGAAGAGTAGAAGAGAGAAAGAATTGGTGCCAAAGCAAGACGGCTACTGCAGTCTCAGAAACCTTGTTTTTGGCGTATTTCCAAAAGTGCTATATGAAGTTCCCATCAAGCTTATGGTGTGAGTATTCGACGTTGAAGTCCACCCTTTTTATAGAGGAAAATATAGATATTTCTAGGTATCCAAAACTTCGAACACTTTTGAAAAGAAAAAATAATGGTTATAGACCCAAAGAATCGAATGTGTTTAACAGGGAAGATGTAAATAAGTTCATGTAAAGCCCCTGATGATATATACTTATCGATGAAGATCGTAATGGTAATGGGAGTTGCTGGAGCGTGCCGTTCTAATGAACTCTGTGAAATGAAAATGGACAATGTTAAAATAAGTCAAGAAGTCATAATTGTGATCATTCCTGACTCCAAAAATGGAATGTCACGTACATTTACAGTGACAAAAAGTGACGACACTCAGGTTTGTCATTTCAGAATACTTCAAAAGTACATTGATACAAGATCCCACATGACGATTATTAATCCGCCCTTCTTTATGCGATATCAAAATGGAAAGTGCTAAAACCAGCCTGTAGGGAAAAATACGTTTTCGTCAATTCCAAGTAATATTGCGAAATTTCTAAACTTGGGGAACTTCAAAATGTATACTGGACACTCTTTGAGAAGAACATCGGCAACTTTATTAGCAAATACTGGAGTTGATGTATTAGCTATCAAGCGACATGGTGGATGGAAATCCGCTACTATTGCGGAAAGTTACGTAGCTGAGAGCCTCAATAATAAAAAGGAAGTAGCGAATAAAATTTTATACATTAAGACCCAGCCAGAAGTCTCTTGCAGTGCTTCAACAGTAACAGAAACATTGGTTAGAAATGAAGGATCTGTGGAGTCAGAAAATGTAATACACATCGAGAAGAAACCAGAAAACGTGTTTCCAAATTTTGTTAATAATGTGGATAATTGTAATAATTCTACTATTAATATTAATTTCAATTAATATCACCGGATTTTTGTAATATGGTGATGAAATCAAAAATTAAAGCTACCTATAATATATTTAGAATATTATTTCCCTAGGGATGTAAGTTGACTTACATCCTGTCGTTAAGGGCAACCAATACCTTGTTGAGTAACTTTCACTTACGTCTGTCAAAGCAGTTTCAAAATAGGTTGCTTACAATACAGGGAGGGGGAAAAATAATATGGTTTATTATTAAAACTATAGTGTGTCATGGCGTGCGACGACAAGCAATCGCAATTAAGTAGTAAAGATTTTTGTAAGTATTGTAAGAAAAATTTAGCAAATGTGGCAGCAAAGTGTGAAAATTGTGAAGGAGTCTTTCACAGATCATGTGCACTGAGAATTCCCGGTCTCATATCACTGGGAAAAGAAAATTTAGTGAAATGTTGTGGACACAAAGGAAGTGAGGTTGCTGCACTAAATGTCTGCAACAGTAAAACAGTGAAATCACCAAAAAATTTAGATGTCAATATCTAAATCCAAGGCCAAAAACGAGAAAATCCTGAAAATATGCATCAATTTCCTTGTCACAGGTTAATTCCGCTGTTTTAAATGCACAGCTTTAAGTAAAATGCAGCAAATTCAAACTTTAGGTGATAAAGATGGATGGGAAAAACCCAAATAAAAAAGAAGTCGTCGATTTGTTGTTGGGCAAAATGAAAATAGTGAAAGCATACAAACTGTCCCCAGATTTATTGCCTTGCATGTGACAAGGCTGAGCGTAAACACGAAGCCAGAAGATTTAAAGAAGTACTTGGCTGATGAATTCCCAGAAGTTATATGTGATAAGATCATGAATCGAAGAAACCTAACCTATACAAATCAATCAAAGTCACAATAAAGCGAGAACATTTCAGAGAGGCCTGGAAGCGGGAGACATGACCGAATGGGGTTTTGGTATCTTGTTTTTTTGCGAAAAAGAAGATGACGTCACACGTCAAATCACACGTCAAACACTTCAAAAAACCAAAAGATAAAGATTTGTAACTTAAACATAAGAAACCTCAGAAATAAATCCTCAGAACTTCTAGTAATGCTGAAGTCCTTGCGTTTCCCGGATGTTGTATGCCTGAGAGATAAAAATCCTAAATATTGGTCCTTACCAGCTTACAGATATCTCATGTCGAACAGGTTCAAGAGGAGGTGGTGTGGCAATTTTTCTAAAAAAAGGTTTATATTATAAGGACTTGAAAATCAAGGTAAATAGTCAAGATTTTATCTGCGAATATGCCTGTACAGAGTTGTGTCTTAATTATAAATGTATTTTAATCTCTTGTTTTTATAGGGCTCCTTCAGCCAGTATGACAAATTTTAAATTTCTTTTTAACAACCTTTTAGACATTGTAAATAATAAAAATAGGCAAATGTGGAGGCTTTAATATAAATTTTGATCAAAATGTAATCAACAAAGATGCAGCAGAGATTCTTAATAGTTTGAATGGCTATGATTTGCAACAACGCGTTGATACTTATACTACAGTAACGGGTAATAGGGGGACCACTAAAGATAATATTTTCTGTAACTTTATGGAGAATATAGTCGAGACAGACTGCATTGGAACTTATCTTTCAGATCATGATATGCAAATTCTTAGCTTCTCATTTGAGGCCACCTGTACTGATACGTATTCAGAATTTTTATAGATCAGAAATTATAAAAATAAATCTCATCAGATCACCTTCCAAAGATTATTTAAGTCAGAATCCTGGAATAGAGTTTATAATGGGTTGAGCACAAGTAAGAAGTTTAAAATTTTCTTTCATATTTTATATATATATATTTTATATATATTTTATATATATATATATATATATATATATATATATATATATATAAATGAATTGCGCAAAGGCTACTGGGTAACTCGATATTATAAATGAGGGCTATGAGCTTCGAGAACTTCACAAAATGTGTAAGCATTTAAAAGAAAGTGGGGAGCCGGTAAGGTTTTATAGGGACAGGCAGAAGAATCACAGGCAAAATATTAAATTTATTAAATATGCATATAATGAAAACAAGTACCTGACTAGCAACAACAAAACCAAAACAGCATGGTAAATTATTAGAGATGAAGTTCATGTTAAAAAAAGATCTCAATATCCACTGACATCTGTGTATGACAGAGATATTGAGCTGAAGGACTATAACGAGGCGGCAGCTAGCACTAATAATTACTTTTTATACTCCCTGCAAAATAAGAGCGGTTTTAGCTATTTAACTGATGCTTACTTAATATCTTGTCCCCGGTCTATGTTCTTATCTCCTATAGATGCAATAGAAGCTGACACTTTAAGTCGAGTAGTGTCTCTAAAGGATTCTGCTGGATATGACGGAGTTCCTTGCTCTCTTCTCAGAAATATTTCAGGTATTATTGCTCCGATAGTGGCATATCTGATAAATGAGTCATTTAGGGAGGGTAGTTTCCCTCAGAGTCTAAAGATATCTATTATTAAACCTATTCATAAAAAAAATGAGAGGCATAAGATTATAAATTACACGGTTGTTTCTTTACTTCTGGCATTTGCAAAAATCTTTGAGAAAGCACTTTGCGAGAGACTTACAAACCTCCTTAACAAAAACAATTTAATACTTAAATCACAATATGGGTTCCAAAGAGGTAAGTCAACACAGGATGCTTTGGTAGATTCGGTTAACTGTATTATTAAGGATCTAGAAGAGAGACTTTTAGTAATGGGTTTATATTTTGATTACTCAAGGGCATTTGAAATGGTAGATCATGGAATTTTAAAAAAGAAATTATTATAATATGGAATAAGAGGGCTGTCTTAGGATTGGCTATCATCCTACCTTCAAAACAGGCAAGAAAAAGTAGTTCTACGAGCAGATGGCAGGGAATGGAGCTCTGGATTACGAGAAGTTGAAAGGGGAGTGTACCCGGTCCAATCCTTTTTCTTATATTTATAGACGATATTAAATATAGTACAATAAATGAGGCTGATCGATTATCATTATTTGCTGATGATGTGTCAGTCATTCTTGCAAGTAAAAATACAGAATCCTTAGGTGCCAAAGCCTCGAAATGCTGTACAGAAACTTACAGCGAAAATAACGAACACCCCCTAAATACAGGCAAAACTGAAAGCATTTACTTTTCTTATAGGCTTCCTGATTTCTCTGTCTTCGTTTCTAATAACAATAGTTTAATTAAACAGTCTACATCAACAAAATTGCTTGGCGTAAAAATTGATTTCCAATTATCTTGGAGTGAACAAATTGAAGACACCCTAAAAAAGCTAAATAAGTTCTCATTTGTTATCTGGAAATTACAATCTAGTATGAAGAGGGAAATCCTGCTGTCTTATTATCATGGAAATGTCGGGTCCTTGCTCTCCTATGGAATTGTAGCATGGGGTAGTAATAGGAGAATGTCTGAACACTTAGTGGCTCAGAAAAAAATAACAAGGAAAATATCAAATTTGTAAGCTTCTTTAGAGTGATACCTAACTCAACTGTAATTGAAATCAGGAGGTCCCACCTTTCAATACTAAGTCCAAATTAACCCACTATTAGTCCACTAAATTAACATTATGACCCGCACAGTGCACATAATTCAGCATTTGTTAAAACCCTGCTTCAATATTGCACGAACGCCATTGTAAAAAACCGCTCTTTATGCACCCTCAAGGGGCGTCGAAGGAGGTGAGGATTATGGGGCTGCAGCGACCTCAATATTTCTGCCCTTATGGGTTGTAAATGCGATTAAATAATCCTTTATTCTCCTAACGGTATTTTTGATATTTAAAATCGGTACACTTATTCTTCTATTACTAAGATGTGAAATGGGCTTTAAAATTAAAATTAATTACATATATAATAATTAAATAAATAAATTTATCTTTTTTGAGATTGTCTTGAGTCGAGTCTAAGAAAAAAAAATAGCTACATTTATTTCAGATACAAGTTTGTCCCAGACATATTTTACATAACTGTGAATTAGCTTATTCTGTATTGCCTTACTCAAGTATCGCGTAGATCCAGTAGGCATTTTTTCAAAAAGAAACTTCGTATCTCACTTAATATCCTACTTCTTTATCAAAAGTCTTATTTTTATCCCACAATTCAGTACAGCTATGCTGAACTATTCCTCCAATTCATAATACCTCTAGTTCATTGGTTACTGCTGATATGAAATAGTTTGCAATTAAAGCGGCAAGCAGCGTCCATAAGTTTCAAATAGCACAGCCATACTCTAGGAACTATAATACCATTCTGTGTAACAAACGAGTAGTAGATTACACTCACGCTCATATTTACTTGTTTCGGGTCTTTGAGAAGGGATCTTTGGATTTGTTGAAGGTAAACTTGTTATTAAACGTTTTTATAATGGGAACTTTCTTTATTTCAGCCATTTCTTCGAGCTGCTCAATTGATTTGACTGTGACAGACTGCAGCTTTGTTATTCCAGGAATAAGTGAATAGTAACTTATAAAAAGTTAAGGAATTGTTTTTCTAATTTAACAATATTTGTGGTCTAATTCAGATTTTAGCGGGGGCACCGCACCGAACTGTCCGGTTATATGACCCCCAGTGGTGCCAACGGTACATTAGCTCTAACTTCTTTTAGCAAACTATCTTATAAAATTGGCAAAACTCGTGTACCACAGACGTTTGCTGAATGGGTACTATCAAGTGGCCTGTAGCACAATTTTTATTAAAACAATGAAATACCGTGTAAGGTATGTACTCCTTAATCTGTCCGTAATAGCAGTTGTAGTTTTGCTAGCCGATACTTTGTTTAAAATATATTTTGTTTATATGTGTAAAATATTTAGCAATGACGCAGGATATATTAGATTTTGTTCATAGCAAGAACATTTTACTTTCATTTATACTTTAATAAAATCAATAAATAATGATTGTTATGTCAAAAGGTAAGTACTTATTTGATTAAAAGATTACTCTATTTTAGATTTCGAACTCGCGCGTAGTGTTTTAGTTACATTTAAAATATTCGGAAAATATTTGGTTGAGAAAAAGATCAGTTCAATTACCAGTGCAATAAAAAATCATTATTAATTAACAATGTTATGAGAAGCACTCAAAACAAAACATAATTACACTACTCCACAAAAGTATCGCATCACCCAGCATATTCTCATAGGCTTCAATACAAATACGGTCTGCTATAGAACTACATATCTTATTTAATAAGTCAGCTAGAAAAGTGATTTAAAAAAGAAAATGTTAAGGAAGAATGAAGCTACCAGTGTGATGCCACTGAAATATTCTATCGCCATCTACAGTTTGTTAAAACTTTTTAGAGTAAAACCCTAAATTTTGAAACACCCGGTATAAAACAAAAACAAAACTTTAACCGTTGAAAGAGACGTGAAGAAGTTTAGTAGAATGATACTAAAAATTACAGATCTTTGAAATTTTCTTTGGTCTTTCTGAGGTTTTATACTGAGCGTTTAAATATTTAGGGTTTTACCTCAAATTTTTTTAGTAAACTGTAGAATGTACCGATTGTAATAGAATATTCTATTGGCATCATCTTCGTAGCCTCATTCTTCTTTGACATTTGCTTTTTTTAACCACTTAATTAGCTGACTTATCAAATAAGATAAGTGGTTTTATAGCAGACCATGCTTGTATTGAATCTTGGGGGAATATATTGGGTTATGCAATACTTTTGCGGCGTAGGGTATATAGAATATGCTTTATTAATAAGCCACTATCATGTCTTATTACAAATACCTAGTTATAAATTAAGTTTTTGTTTATTTTCATGTGGAATGGACTGATTTTAAAACCACTTACAATTTAATCTAGAGTGTATAATTTGTAAAATAGATACTTGAACCAACTCTGATGTTTATGATATTCGATAAGTAAATAGGCAACGTATTACTAAATTACTATATTTAAAACAAATACAAGCAAAATGAACTCGATTGTGTTGCTTACTATAGTTTGTAAGTATTTTTTTTTATTTTGAAAGGTTTACTATATGAAGTTACTTAATATTACATCTGTTTTTTTTTTCACATTTTCACTTTTTATTAGTAGATTAATATATTAAATTAAAGCTTTATTATTCTATTAAAACTTCTGAAGCTATTAGCTATCGTGTACAAGTCATAGAAATAAATCAAATGAACGTTTTACTTTCCTTGTAAGAGGAAAATATTATGAAAAAAATCACCCTCTCAGATTTTTGCATCTTTGTATTTTCGGGTCCCTAGCCCTCGAAAAACAGGTTCCCCCATTTCCGTCACTCTGTCGATCTGTCATTCAGTTTCTAATAGGTAAAGTGATTCTCAATTAGGAAAGTAAAAAACATGATATTACGATTTTTTAATAATTTTTACTATTGTCATACATATTTCTTTCAAAATTAAAAAATAATGTATTCTAGAAATTACAAAAAATACCTTAATATAACCACTTTTACAACGAAAATGGAAACAAAAAACAATAACTACAGAAGCTTCTGATACCTAAGTATAAATAACTTTTAGGTTAATTAACAAGGTTGAGATTTGCAGTAATGCTAAAAAAGCAACAGTCCAGAGCAAAAATTCAAATTAAAAGACCCCTGATATACGTTTAATGAAAACACAACTTGCCTGAAAAATTAAAAAAAAATAATAAAGAATTCAAATATATCTATAGCCAACATTTTTCTACTGCACCGGTGTACACACTGTTTCTTCATAATAATTAATTTTGGAAACCTATGAAAAGTTACACCTGGCAAGTGATTTTTGTAACTATTTTTGCAATTATACACAGCACACATATTCCCAGACATTAGTTTTTGTTATGTAGACTTCTGCAAAGTAAATACATCAGTCATAAAAGAAGTTTTAATTATTTTCTTAGCTAATTACGTTTCACTATGCACGAACAACACTTTTTCAAACTTGTGTGACCTATTACCACTTGCAAAAACTAAAGAATATTGAGAAAACAATGTTTAAAAGGCAAATTTCTATTACAGAGCAATGTAACTAATAGTAAATCTTTAGACAGACAAGGCCGGAGTACGTCACTCACCCGGTCATTGACCTTTGCGGTCTGCGAGAAACGACGAACATTACGCTTACGAGAAGTAACTATCCTGTGTGGTTTATGATTTTTGGATTTTACCTTGTTCTATTTCAAATCTTGAGTTGGCAACATCACTATTTTCTTTTGACAATTGATATTGATGTCGGGTCCGGACAAGGCCTGTAAACTCTAATAGGTTAACCTACGCGGGGGCTTCTCGGCAAAAGGAACGTGCGGTGCAGTGCGGTAAAGGTAAGTGACGTAATCGGGCGACCCAAGTTCATATCAGTAGCCAGCGTTAACGTGTGATTTCTAATTTGATATTGAAACTATACTTTTTATCAATTCCGTCATTAAACGTATTTTTACAGTCTTATTTTTATATTCTTACTTACTGTGCAACAGGCAGATATTATAATTGTGGTAAAATCACAATCTAATTTTAACCGGCCTTTACTTTTTAGGGTACCTAACACAAAAAATGTATTCTTCTTATTTCCTTCGGTGTGTCAGTTTTTATATTTTGCATGAAAGTCGAAAGCCATATGTGGATAAACTGATAATATTTCTATAAAAATTCAGTATGGCAGAACAAATGGGCGATCTAAATAAATAATTTTAGAAGTCGATCATATAGTCGTAATAAAATCTTATTTACGCTTTATTAGTGTTTCCTTATGCCATCGCAGAACCAGAAATAATCCCAATACCAGGTGGTCTAAACGGAAGTGGAATAACAACTCGATATTGGGACTGCTGCAAACCGAGCTGCGCGTGGTGGGAAAACTTAGAAGAGAGTGGGAAAACAATACCTGTCCGGTCCTGCGCACAAGATGGACAGACTACCATTGATATAGAGCAAGAAACTGGATGCTACTTGAATAGCACAGAAGCCTCCTATATGTGCACAGACCAGGGGCCTTGGGCTTATAATGAAACTATTAGCTATGGATTTGTTGCTGCTTCGTTCACAGGTGTGTAAGGTTACTTCACAAAATTTTCTACAAGTTTACTGTAATTTATATAGCAACCTTTTTACCTATAGTATAGAGTATAGCGAAAAGAAGACAAACAAATGAAACCACTGTGCTATTTACTGTCCTTACGTTTCATGGATAATTATTTTTTCAAAGGCCTATTATAAAGAAAAAGAAGGTAAATTACACTCGATCGTACTAGAACAAACCTATTTCACGTCGAAAACTGCATCTAACCCTATTTAGAACAATGATGAATAATAATCGAAAATATTTTCCTTAATCTTGATTCATGCGGCCTGGGCGCCTTTCGTTTCATACAGATATTGAAACTATGTTGCTCCATAAGGTGACCACAAACTCGGAGTAAATAAACCTTTAATTCATGCTTATTATAAGCAGTATTTTATTATCTACTACTATAGGAAAGCGATACTAAGTAAAAGGTTTTAGAATTAACGATATAGCACAAAAACAATACCGCATAGTGGGTATAAGTAAATAATGTATAAATAAAATGTGAACATTACAATACAATTTACATAATTGGACACAATTTGAAATATAACAAAAATCCAGAAAAATGCGACGAAAAACAGGCGAGGGTGATTTTTGCTTGAATATTTAACTAAACTTTAACCTCCGTATTTACTGAAAAGGTTTAAAATTTAGCCATGATACTTAAAACTCTTAGTTCGCTAGTTATGTTTCACCTGTCACTGGTGACATTTAGGAAAATTATTTCTTTAATTGTTAAAAATGTCATCTTAAACCTATAACGGTCAAGTTAGACCTGGTCTAAATTTAAACCTCTTTAGTGAATAGGTGTGTTATTCTTTATTTAAAGTACGTTGAGAATTATATTCACACTATATTCGCAATAATACGCCTAACCTTTAGGTGAAAAAAATGTCTTCATTGCGATCATGGAATACCATAAATTACACAAATTTGTATTTACTAGCTAAGTCAACTTTTAATCTCGCGAATAAAAGATTAATTGTTTCACATTGTAAAATGGAAAATTACCCCAATTATTACTTTTGTTAAAGCATTGCCAAGAGTCCAGAAAAAGGTGGGCCAGGAAATGTTGGGACATACAATACCGAAGTGGTTTAATAAACACAAGATTCTGATAAATTTAGGAATATTTAACCTAATTTTCTCAATTTCGTGAAGTATGTGTAGTTTATAAGTTAGGGAAGCGTAATGATCAGATATTTTGTTATTTGATAATTTTTATTATTTGTTTTTGATAATAAATGTTCCAAGGAGAACCACTATTGAGATTCATGCCTCCTTCAAAACATAATAATTCCTACATATAAGACTGGAATAGTGCTTGTGATGTTTGACACCCATCTACCAATAAAAGTCAAACCAAAGTTAATAGAAACACTATTTACAATTATTTTAATGTCTAAATTATATAAGATATTGTCAAGCAAAAGATTATAAACCTATTTTGGGAAAGTTTTTATAAAATAAATATTACGGTTTTATTATACATGTACAGATACATTAAATTGTATAAGAAATCGTTTCAATAAAATCGACGAGGGTGAAGTCAAATGTATTTTAGTGGAATTTAAAATAAAACGTTGATTTTTTCAGCGACTGTAAACGCACTCTTTTAAACAATCAGCTCCCTCGCCGCGCCCTGTACATTTTTTCAAACAATTAAGATGTCAATTAATGAAGAAAAGCTAGGGCTATATCATGCCCAAAAATCATTTTAATTGAGAAATAAATAAAAAAGTTATAACGCTTCAAAGTCGGTTCCAACTAAATTTGGTCCATCCTGTAAATAACATACCCCGTTTGTCGTGAAATCGTATCTCTTTAATGTAAGAACGCACTATGACATGTCTAAAGATATGAAAACCTCAGTATAAAAAACTTTCAGTTCCATTCTTAAACGTAAAAAACAACTCAACTTTTAAAAACAATTCACAACGATAATAAGGCTATAAACCAATGTTGTCCACAAAAATCTCAAGCTCAAGTAAAACTTTAAAACCGGTCTAATAACGTAGTAGGCAACAAGGACCACTCTTCCCATCCTTTTATCGACAACTTATATGAGTTCATTGTTTGTATTCATTTTAACCGAAATTTTACAAGTAATTTTAGAAATAACTCGGTCGTGCTTTTAATTGCCTTGAGGTGTTTGGAAAATGTCTGAACTTTCAATTCTTAGCCTTCAGCAGTGTTAATTTTAACTTTCAATTTGTTTTAATCAGTGAATTTAATAACATTTTTTAAACAAAATATTTTTTATTGATTCTTTGAAACATTTAATAACTTGTCTGAACATTTAAGTATGTTTGTAACGGACTTGAGTAACAAATTTTGATGTAATTTATTTTGTCATAATTTTAAGTGAACTTAATTGATCACATCCCATTGTAGGCAACATTAGTGTTATCTCATAAAGTCTCTCCAAGTTCGCGACCCTTTTATTTATTAATTTGCTTAAAAATATTTTGCTTTTAATAAATAACATTTACTAAACTTAATGCTAAAAACTTAAACAAATTTTGTTTTTCATTTGTGACTAAAACTTTTGTTTTTCTTAGTCTTCGAGTTATATATTTCAATTTAAGACTTAAGCATATCTCAAGTAATTGTTATTTAACGTCAAAAATATTTCGCTTTAACATATAAGTGTCAATTCAAAATTGTTAATAACAATTTAAAGGTTCAAGTTCTACCTTAAGTGAGTCATTTCATTTACGACATACCGATTTGGTGACTTTTAAAGATCCTTAGTTCGATAGTTCCTAGAATTATTTATCAGACAAAACCTGTAATAATAAAGTGCATGTACTGAGTGTTTGCCGGCATGTATAAGTTAGGATAGTATTTAAGGTGTAGCTTCAAAAATATGCTTTTTATATAATCCCTACAGATTAATTGGCTCGCACAGCTACTTAAACTTACGAGCTCTCTTAACAGTAGAGGCTTGTCTGGAATAAGTGCATTAGAAACCCGTGCAATTATTATTAACAATTGAATATTTAAAGTTATTTATTATTTTAATTGTGCATGACAACTAATGTATAGAATATTCCAAAAAAATTTAACACATCGTGTAGGACCCGCCAATTTGGGAGCTTTAATGATAAAATAACTTGCTAACTTTGCCTAACTTGCTGGTCAGCCGACGTCGCGTCGCTGTCCTCAGGGTCAAATTTTCAATCACAGTTCCTTAAAAATAAATCATAAGAGGAACTTCTAGTTATAAATCTTTAGTATCTGCTAATTGCAATTTAGTATAAAACTCTCAATTAAAGCACCAATGTTGACAGTGGTACCCTAGAGGTACAAGATTTAACCAAATATAACGACCTTCTGTTGAATGAAATTAATAGAAATTAAGCTACAGGGCAAATTAATAAACAATCCCAAAACACCGCAAAAACCGACGTTTCGATTGGGTTTTCTCACCATCATAAGGTACAATTGAATGATAACGTACCTATAAGGAAAACTAACCCAATTAATTTAAATACAATAACCAAAAATATTAACACTCCTTTCTCTGAGTTCACAGGTGACCTAGAAGTCATATGAGGACACAACCACAATAATTACTCAGCCTATGATGGCACTCTGTTCAGTACGAACCATATTTCTAAACATCAAACCTCAAATTCCAATTTTCCAAATGTCAAAAATAATATTTTCCAAAGTGAATTTAAAATCTCAGTTCTGCTGCTACACATAAATAAGATAATATGGGTAGTGTGACAGGTCGATACGGGTCACCAACTTAAATCTTATTAGTCTTACTACGAGCCGGATGTTTAGCCAAGTACAAATTATGATCATCGTTTAATAAAAAAAAAGTTTTTTAATATACAAAAAGCTAAACTTTTACGAAACAAAAATAAATATGAAAAAATACCGATTTTCCATTCATCTTAACAGAAAAACAACATACTCTTACTCAGGACATTTTGTCGGTTAACGTGTCGTTGAAAAGTCGACGTGCTTTAAAGATAATTCCAATACATTTGGTCAATGATCCCCCAAAAATATTTCAGAATATAAATTATTCGTTTGACCGTCTCTCCTAATAGTTGTAATAAAACGTGAACCTTGGGAAAAATTAAATACGCTACATTATTAGCCGCGCGCGTCGGTTCGAATGGTCTCTTTGGGTTCCTTAGGCACAATAAAATACTAAAATACGCTGTACTAAGCTAGGCTGGGCAATCCGAATTGCCCTGATTACCTTAAAGCTTGACGAAAGTACCCGAAGATTTTACAGCTACCGAGCGGCAGCCGAACGTGATAGGAAATGGAATATGAAATCGAGATTTTGGTCGCGGCATCCTGTCGGCATGCGGAAGTTCAATTGTTCGGAGGTCGCGCGGTCGATATTCTAACTCGATATTGTTTCGGGCGTTTTTAAACGATGAAAATCGATTTATATACTGTTTTTTGTAATATATAGTTTTTAATTTTTATGATCCATGTGTGAGTTGGAAATATACAGGAAATAAAATGTTGGTAGTTACTAGTGCAAAAAAATAAACAACTAAAAAGTGCTTACGAACTTAATTTTGCAAAAATAACCAATTTCAAGTTGGTCTATGTTTGAGTTGTGAATGTAGATGAAATAAAATGTTGGTAGTGCAAAAAATTAAACAACTAAAGAGTGCTAACGAACTTAATTTTGTGAAAATAACCGAATCAAGGTAAGTGGTCGCAATTTGCCAGAACTAGTATACGACAAACTAGTAAAGATAAAAATAGAGAGATTCATCGAAACTTTCGCAAAAGTATGTACGATTTAGCTAACTGGATATGTGGTTGTGAAGTCTCTAACTCATTTTACTGTTATGTTTATTTGTTGTTTTCTAAGGACTCGTCGGACTCATTATGGTGCAAAACCGATGTTAAAGACAAAAACAGACAAAAAACATGCGTTTTTTGCAGATCACATGAAATGTTCGGTGAACTATGTTACGGTCGGAAGTGTTGATATGTATCCAAAAATCGTTATCTTTTAAACAAAATTATGGATTGTGTAAAATCTTGTGGGGCAATCGAGCTGGTACTACGTGGCCATGATAAAACGGCTTTGTCTGAAAATCCAGGGGTTTTTCGAGGGCATATAAATTTTGTTGAGGAGTTTGGGCCAAGATAGACTATTCGCTTTAGCAATGTTAAGTATCGAGAAATCGATAATAAAAGGATTGAGCGTGGAATTTTAACGAACGTGTCATTCAGCATTTTTCCAATTCTAAAGAACGAAGAATAGACCCGAACTTCAAGAGAATTTAGAGCTCAATTTAAAGATAAGATATTTATTTTTATTTTAAGTATGCCTATTTTAAAATTTGTTATTGACCTCCCAATATAATTCACCACGAGCCGCCACTGATTTTTAATGCATATATTAATCTTACTCGGTTTCCGCTAATGGTGGTGCTTATATATTATTAGTTACCAAAGTTCTAACAAGGCATTTTTGGGAGTATTCTAACAGTAGGTATTTGAATTGATATATATTAAAGGTAGGAATTTTTTAAATTCTGTCAAGCTTTAATCTTCAAAATCGCTAATGCTGGCCTCAACAATATAACTTCGCATGAATAGAATTAGAATATTGAAGAATAAGAATTCATTCTTTTTTCAAATTATGATGCCCAATATTAAATTCTGAACAGGATTTATTTCGTAGAGGTATAATTTATAATTTATTTGGATCAGATATGATTTATTGATGAAATTTCTTATAAATTCTACATTCCAGACTTATACTTTTGATCATACATCTACAATGTTAAAAGAAAACTGCTTTTCGTAACTTGTTAGATTACCTATATCGATTATGCTAATATGAATAGATTTTTAGGAGTTTTAACTTATATTTAGCTCTATATTTGATAAAAAATATAAAATTAGGTACTTAAAATAATATTTGAAGTATTTTTAATATTAAAGTACGTACTTTCGAAAAATACTTAAAACTAATAGTGCTTAAGTATTAAAAATACTTAAATACTTTTCTAAAAAAGTACTAAATACGTTTCCCCCAGTAAGGCTAATTGAAAAGTACTTAAGTAAAATATCAAAAGTACTGATTATTTTACTTTAAGTACATTTTTGTATTCAGTACCTCAGCTCTGTCCTTAAATGGCCTTTTCAGAGACTATTTGAAAACTTTTTAACACAAAAATGAATTTTATTATTTATGATAGAGGTTAATATACTTATGTATTTTTATTCTTATATATCTTGACAGGTGGTGACGATAACTCAAAATGTTGTTCCTGTATGCTTCTCAAATTTCAAGGTGAAGCACTGGGAAAGCAGTTAATCGCTCAAATTACAAACACAGGTGGTCCTCTAAGCCAAAATCATTTTGACATAGCTATGCAGGGAGGTGGAGTTGGACCTGCAACCTTTGGATGTTGGAACCAATGGGGAGCTCCTTTTGGAGGTTGGGGAGAACCGTATGGCGGAGTGACATCAGTAGAGGTGGGTATATCAATAGGTCCACAGCTGTTGAATCATTTTCACGTTCTGCCGTGGTCAGATTTTAACATATTAAAATTACTACAGTATACATTTAAAAAAATACTTTTGAAAACGAGAAAATTACAAATTACCTAAAGTTTATGACGAAAGGAAGTAATGTCACCGCTGACGTTCGCGGTAAAGCTGCATGTTAGGGCCGCAATTAAATCATTGTAGATATCAATATCACTTGTGAAATATTTTCCTTTGCAATCTTTGATTGGTTATTTACGAAAGCGTATTCGGGCCACACTATCTTTTTTTATAATTCGTAGTTGAAAGTGGGTATTAATGTTAACTCTTTTAATAGGGGGGTGTTAAATGTGAATGGTTAATAATTAATTTATTGAAAAAAAAAATATAACCTCAAATTTAACAATATTTTGCAGGCATATTGACCAATGTATCCTTAATATAAAGACATTCGCTTGGTAGGGTAAGTAAAAATGTAATTTATTTTTAAAAATGCGATATCTCTTTTATCATTAACAGAAATTAAACAACATTTTGCTAACAGATGGACTAATATACATTTAATATATGGTCTTCGCAGGTGGCGTGATAGGGGCGAATTAAAAAAATATTTTATTTTTAAAAATGCAATATTCTTCTTATTTTAATCTGAAAATTAACAAATTTGTTAAATGGATGGACCAATATCCCTCGTCAGGGGCAGAGTAAAAAATGAATTTGTTTTTAAAAATGCAATACCTCGTATATTACACCATATTTAACGAAATTTTTCACACATATGATCTAATATGCACTTAACATATGATCTTTTCCTACGTGACGTGGCAAACGACGGGGACAGGCTAAATATTAATGTAATTTTTTTTATAATTATCCTAAATTTAACAACATTTTGCAAACATATGGATTAATATACACTCAATATATAGTCTTTTGTTAGATGGGGTCGCGGGACAGAGTGAAAAAATAATGAATTTTGAAAATATAATATCTCTCATACTTTAATTTGAAAATTAATGCATTTTTTTAAATGGATGGGTCAATATATCCTTAATATAGGATCGTTCAGTAGGTGGGTGGCAAACGACAGGGGTGGAGTAAAAAATAACTTTATTTTTGAAAAGGCAATAACTCTTTCATCACTACCTTAAATTTAACAAAAATTTTCAAACAAATAGTTAGTCTATTTTAATATATAGTTTTTTGATAAGTAGGGTGGAAAACGACACTTGGCGAAATACAATATACTAGTTGCATTAAAATTATTTTTTTACTCCACACCTGCATATATATAACACAACTATTTGCAGAATACTGTTTAATTTGAGGTAATGATACAAAAGATGTTGCAATTTTAAAAATAAATTAATTTTTTATTGTTTACTCCACCCTTGAATATGTATGGTCCATCTGTTTGCAAAATTTTGTTGAATTTGAAGTAATGATACATACATTCATATCTCTCTAATCATAGGGTAAACCTGCACAGTTTCTTCTTTTCACCAGTAGTTTTATCAGAACTTCGTAGTACAATTAATGATATCAAAAATAAATCTTCTTCGGGAACTGATGGGCTTACTTTAAAAATGTATTCAAGTCTGCCGGAATGCACACTAGAGCATCTGACTACTTTGATAAATATGTCTTTCCAAAATGGTACTTTTCCAAGCTGCCTTAAAACTGCAATAATCATACCTCTTCACAAAGGAGGTGTTTCAGAAGAAGCCTCGAACTATCGCCCAATTGCACTTCTCCCTACGCTATCTAAGATCATCGAAAGACTGGTTAAAAAAAGGCTTTTATCATTTCTGTCTAGATATGAAATACTTACAAAACATCAATTTGGATTTCTAAGTAACAAATGCACAAGCGATGCCATGTTTTCCCTTCTTAATAGAGTTTACTCCAGCCTAAACAACCATCACGCTACGGCAACAATTTTCTGTGATTTTTTCAAAGCTTTCGATTGTGTGAATCATAATATATTAACTAACAAACTGCAGTACTATGGATTTAGAGGGGCTCCTCTCAATTGGTTTAAGTCATATCTTAGCAACAGAAATCAAGTTGTGAAAGTTGACAATAGGATGTCTTCTTGTAGGCCAATGGAATAAGGAGTGCCTCAAGGCTCGGTACTAGGCCCTATCTTGTTTCTTCTGTTCATAAACGACATGGCTAATTTAAACATTAGTGGAAAAATATGTCTCTTTGCGGACGATACCAGCTTTACGTGGAGCCACCCAGATGTCACGGACCTACATAGGATTGTATCTAATGACCTAATCACCATTAAATCCTGGTGCGATTCTAATCTCCTATGTTTGAACATCTCTAAAACGAAAGTCTTGTCTTATAAAAACACGCTGCAACCCTTTGACCTTAATGGCACCACTATTGATGTCGTAAACTCTGTAAAATTTCTAGGGCTTCTTGTAGATGATTCTTTAAAATGGGATCCACATATCGACGCTTTATCAAGGAAGTTAGGTTCTGATTGCTTTGCGTTAAGATCTGTTTCCGAGGAGCTTAGCTTTTCTACCTCAAGAACTGTTTATTTTGCTCTTGTTGAGTCGCACCTCAGATATGCTATTCCATTCTGGGGTACATGTTGTGCGACTCAATTTGATCGAATTTTTATACTACAAAAAAGAGCTGTTCGTTACCTACTGAGACTTAACAGTAGAACTCACTGCCGAGATTTCTTTAAAAGATATAAAATACTAACCCTTCCTTGCTTATTCATTTTGGAATCAGTTTGCTTAATTCGTAAGCACGCACCTGCTCTATTAGAGAGACCTTCTCACAACTACCCTCTCAGAAATACTGAGCACGATCTCTATCTTCCAACCCCACACTCAGAGTTAATTAAAAGATCAGTAATCTACAATGCAAAAAAAATGCATAATCACCTGCCATTTAACATCAAATCCATAATATCTCTGACTTCATTTCGCAAGGCTTTGAAATCATTCTTACTGGAAAGAGCCTTCTACACCGTGAACGAGTTTTACAACATATAATTTTATCCTTATGAACCCCTAGTGTGATAGTTGCCATTACCAACCATTTTTACCGAACTTTGTACATGTATTTTTTTAATTGTTTCGTACTTTTTTATTTTTTACTTTGCTTTTTTATTTTTTTACATTATATTTATGAAAATGTTTATAACATAGTACGACTGACAAAGTACATTTCTAATGTACTTCTTTTAGGATTCTATAATATTAATATTCTAAATTCCTGATTTAAATATTATTTTTCTATAATATTTATGATGTGTTTTTGTCTTGTTTTGTTTGCTAATTTTGATGTTTGTAAACAATTTTTTTACAACAGCTTTGTCCACAAAATTGTAAAATTTTTTTTGACAATAAAGCATTTATTTATTTATTTATTTATTATTTATTTATAAGAGATATAGCAGTTTTAAAAATAAATTAATTTTTTACTCCGCCCTTATCGCGTTGTTTGCCACCCCACGTAGTAAAAGACTCTATATTAAAATTATATTGGTCCATCTATTTAAAAAATTCCTTAACTTTTAAATTAGAGTAAGAAAGATATTGCATTTTTTAAAATAAATTAATTTTTTACTCCGCCCCTGCCTTTTGCCATCCCACAATCGAAATACCATGTTAAGATATTAAGTGTATATTGGTTCATATTTTTGCAAAATTTTGTTTAATTTTAGATAATATTAAAATAGATATTGCATTTTTGAAAATACCTTAATTTTTTACACCGCCCCTATCGTTTGCCACCCCACCTAGTGAAAGACTGTATATTAAACGTGTATTAGACAATATTTTTTAAAAATTGTGTTAAATTTGAAGTAATGATAAAACATATATTGTATTTTTTAAAATAAATTAATTTTATACTCTATCCCTGTCGTTTTCCACCCCACCTTGCGAAAGACCGTATATTAAAATATTAAATGTATATTGGTTCACCTTTTTGCAATATGTTTGTTTAATTTGAGATAATGATAAAAGAGATATTGCATTTTTTAAAATAAACCCTACCTATCAAGAGACCATATATTAAATTTATATTAGCCTGTCTGTTTGCAAAATGTTGTTAAATTTGTGCTAATGATAAAGCGATATTGCATTTTTAAAAATAAATTAGTAGCGAAGTAAAAAATCCGCCCCTATCGGTTGCCACTCCACCTAGCGAAAAACCATATTATATTAAGGGTATATTGGTCCATCGATTTAAGAAAAATTGATAATTTTTAAGTTAAATTAAGATTGATGTCATATTTTCAAAAATAAATTAATGTTTCACTTCGTCCCTGTCGTTTGCCACCACACCGAACCTTAGGCTTAATTTACCACTTTAAACTGGGAATTATAAATAAGAAATAGTTTGGCCTGAATACGCTTTCCTAGTTATTTGATGATTTTTATTACAAAAATATGGTTATTTTCAAGTTTTTTTTTTAATGTTGTATTATGCTTTTTTTTGTGAAATATGGCTTTGCAGACGTTTTTTTCCCATATTAATTAATGAAAATTTACCTATAAAAGGGGTTAAAAAAGCGGAATATTTGTCATTATCATCTGTTTTTGCCCAAAGTCAAGGATCTGCATACAAGGTAGATACTGGAATCTTTGTTATGTTGTATGTATTTCAATAGCTTCTAGAAGACTTTGGAGGAGCCGTAGGAATTTATGTTCATCTAGGTTAGTTTTGGTTATACGTGCTTAGATTTGTTTAGTTTTAATAAGGTAGATCTCTTGGGAGTTTGTGTCTAATAATAATCTTTATTAAAAAAACAGCAACATACTTCACAATAGCAAAATCTTAATTGACACCTTTTGATGTTTTTGAAAAGGCCAAGTCTATCACTTACTACTAAAGTAAGGGTATCACTTACTACTAAAGTAAGGGTTTAACTTAACCTTCTCGCGCTTTTATTGGTGAACCACATAATATGCTGTGTCGGATTTCAGAAATTATTTTACGTTCTACTGAAGAACCAAGCACTCCACGGTCTTCCCATTAAATGGCGAGCTAATTAAATATATTTAAACAAAGTGTGGCTCTGCCAAGGACCGAACTGGAGAAATGAAAATGGTTATTTTCATTATGAAATGAAAATGATATTTTTAATTATATTTTCTAACAAACATATATACAAAAATTATATTTCATATATTAACAATAAAAACGCTATTAACTGTTGTAGTAAATACATTTTAGGAATGTGATGAGCTACCAGAGGATTATCAGCCTGGATGTTTATGGCGTTTTAACTGGCTGGGTGTCGATAATCCGGATGTTGAATTCGAAGAAATCTATTGCCCTGACGAACTAAGCAGCATTACAGGTTGTAGTTAATTACACATAATTAACGAAACAAATTACTAAAACTGTTTATCAGAATCACAAATGTAAGTTTTAAGTCAATATACTCATGCACGCTACCCTTAAAGCCAGAAATGTCTTTAGCGTTTTACTTAATTTTATTGTCGGAAAAAATATTTGCGTAGTCTATTATGTCCATTAAATGATTTTAATGAAATTATTTTTTGCCGGTTATAACATCCGAGAAGCCTGTCAAAAGAGGCAATTTGTTATCAATAGCTTCAAACTTCAACCTTATGTTATAAAAGATTCTGCGTCTCTCTATTCTTGTATCAGGGTTTTTGTCAATTTTCTCTACTTTTTTAAAGGTAAAGATCGGAAATCGTAGTAAATGTATAACCAGTAAGAGGAGACTCATTTAATGGCCATATACAATGTGTCTTATATAAAAAAAGATCTGGAGGCGGAAAAATACATTTTACAGGTAAAACAGTTTTTTCCAAATTATAAATAGTGTTTAAATTATAGAATTTATTCCAGTTAAACGTTAAAATTTAATCGCGTGCCTTTTGTGAACTCAGAAAAACAGCAAAATATTACTTCGTAATATACGGCCATTTTGGTCTAGACTGCTTTTAGCTGAATGGCCATTACTTTAATTAGTTTATTGTTCAACCCGAAATACTAAGTTTACAAAATAGTTGTACACAGATTCTTTTTGTTTACTCTTTTAAGACGCAAAGTTAACGTGAACAAGCTACCGAGATACAGAGTTCTAAAATGTTAACAGATATTTCTATTTATTGGTAATGTTTTATTTTTAAACTGTTAATTTAAAGATATCACTATCTAAAGGATTAGGTTAGTTAGAGCTAGACCAGATGTAAGTAAAACCAGATATGTTTTGCTTACGGCACTCTTATGTTGTAATTGTGACATGTCAGTGGTCTGACACTTGTTACACATTTTTAATGGTGTTAATGTTTATAATTAGAAAAACGTAAATTAAAAGAAAATGCCTAATCGACTTAAATGTTAAGGCTTGGCCAATCAAATTGTTTCTTACATAAAGAAAACTCAGATTAATAGGAACTTGAATATGTTATTTAAAGGTGGGTAATCATTTGAGGCAACCGAGAATGTTTTATAAATAAGTCTTAGACCAACTTTCCTTTTTTAAAAATATGCAACGGGACAGAAGTTTAAGTGATACCTGCATTGAAAAGTTTTTAGTACCCCTACATTTTATCGTCTAAATAAAAAATAAAGACCTTTCAAACGATATATCACTTGACCCGCCTTATTTTAACGGTTGTAAAAGGCTGTATGCCACTTCTTGTAAAATATGCCCCCTTTCTTCCCCTACATAACATTTCTGTTCCTATTTTGATGATTTTGTTAAAATGTTCCGATGTATTAGCATTATAATTATACTGTTTATCTAATACTATAGAGAAAACTTCAAAATATTTTTTTAAATTTGGAAAAATCCGTGTTTTTAATTCAAGTTTCCTGTGAGCTAAAGGTCCAGGGTATTTTGTGGCTGTGGCAGAGTCGTATATATTAAATTTATTTCAATCTTGTCTCATAAATAATAAATAACCGTAGTTTCACATTTCCTGCCTTGAATCACACTTTGAAAGAAAATAGTCAAAATATCCATGAGTAATGCTTCCAATCGCTTGAGATTTGGTGAGCGGCCTATATCATTCTTTGTTCGTGTGTTGAATCATACGTATTACACACTACGATATTTAAAAAAACGATTGAATTACCTATTAGTAGAAATATGCCAAAAACGTCGCTAAAAAGGCGTATAAGTGTATCTGATACTGAGATACCAGAACAAAAGATTCGGAGATTAAAAAAGAAAAAAGTCTTACGAAAACCGGTGAAAGAGCAGTGGTTCGAATAGTGAATGGGAGGATATTGGATACAGTTCGATATAAAATCATTGGCGAGATAATGGTATATCTTACGTATATTCACGGTAGGAGCCAAGTGTATATTATCTTTTGGATTCTGAAGATCGATTATCCAATAAACAACCTTGTAAAATTATTGTTAGTGAATAATATTACAAATGATAAATTAGCTAATTTTTTAGTTTTCCTTTGTACGTTGGGGTAGGTTACCCAATATACCATTATGTAAAGAAATTATTTTACTTGTGACTTAAATTAGTAAACTTTTTGTTTTTTTCTTTGTATGCTGGGGGTATAGCGGGGGAAAAATAATAAGAAAAACAATTCTGTAAGTAACCCCGACCCAACGCTACCGGAAGATACAAGGGAATTGAGTGAGGAAATGTTGGCTTTATTGCACGTTAATGGGAGGTAATTGGTGCTCCTTTACAATCAATTTTAGATGGTAGGTGGCTTAGTAAGCGGCACTAAAACATATCTAGATATTTGTTAAAAATTATTTTAGTCAGGTATTTACATCGTAAAATGAAGACAATCGCATTTTGATATAATTTTCAGAACAACTTACATCACATTAGGCTTACTTTTTACATCGTATAAAGCTACTTTTGAGAAAGTATGTAGGGACTCAATAACTAAAGATAGGTCTTTGAGGTAATAAACAGCTATTATATATACCTTGCAGGCTATGAGTTTTACAACAATTTTAA